>CAUYRT010063763.1:0-103083 GCA_963574885.1 Lepilemur ruficaudatus | reverse complement strand
TGGGGCTACAGCCATGTACCACCATGCCTGGCTAATATTTTCTATATATTTTTAGTTGGGCAATTAATTTCTTCCTATTTTTAATAGAGAAGGGGTCATGCTCTTGCTCAGGCTGGTTTTGAACTCCTGACTTTGAGCGATCCTCCCGCCTCGGCTCCCAGAGTGCTAGGATTACAGGCGTGAGCCACCGCGCCCAGCCAGGACTGATTATTTTTAAGACTTAGCTAAAGATAAGTTTCTCTGAAATGTTTCCTGATATCCTTCCCCTTGGCAGAATTTACCTTTCCTTCCATTTTATTTCCAGTATTCCTTGTACCGAAGTTTACTATAATGCTTACAAACTTCCCTATTTATTTCTCTTCCTCTACTAAACTGTAAGCTTCTTTAGGAACATAGACACCTTCTTTTACTTGTTCTTGTACCCCAAGCATCTGGTGTGTTTAATGAATGAATTACCTAGGTATTTAGTTTTACTCTTCAAAATAATACAATGAAATTCATAAGACTAAATTATCCCTGTTTTACTGATGAGAAACTAAAGGATCCAAGATGTTATATAACCAGCGTAAGAACACAACTCGCCATCAAACTGGTATTGACTGATTAACACTATGGCATACCGTTTTTAACAGTCCCAAACTAGAAACCAGAAACAATCCTATCCAAATATCTAGATGTTGGAGAAAAGATGAATATATATACACACATATATAAATACATAACATGCTTGTACATTCATGTATGTGTGTGTATATATATTTCACATAATGGAATATTATCCAATAATGTAAAAGGAGTGAGCACAGCTCCACACAGAAACATGGATTAATCTTAGAAACATAATGTTGGGTAAACAAAAACATTGAATCTCACAGACATATATGGTAGGAAAAAAAAACTTAAATAAAAACTAAGAAATGTGTTGCTTAGGCATACATAAATATGTGATAAAACTATTACAAAAAACAAGGGAATGATAAAATTCAGGATAGTTATAGAGAGGTGTTTGTGGAAAGGCATATAGGCACATGCAAGGTATGATATGGATATCAACTATATTATGCTTTATGAATTGCATATATGTTACATACATTGTCTTATATTAACATTATAAAGAGAATATGGGAAAATACAAATTCCAAGAAACTGTTGCAGAAAACTAAAGAGTTGGAATATAAAATAGGGCCAGGGATGAGATTGTACAGTTGCTAGGACAAGACCATAAATTTGGATATAAGCTTCTTAGCAGTTGAGACAAAGAGAGAATAATTGATTACATGGGTCATGAGATTCATAAAACCAAATTTTTAAAGAGAATAAACTATTCCTCATATTACACATCTATTGTTGACATTGGAACTAAAGAGCTGCTTCAATCTAAAAACAAAACTATATAAAGCTATAAAAACAAATGTATTCCTAAAATCCCAATTCCCAGCCCATATTTCCCTAATTTCTCTGCATAGTCACAGTCAGTCTTTAGGTAGCCCCAGGCTATAGAGCCTGAGAAGGAAGAATGTGGTGGGGCTTTGGGAAAACAGATCCTGCCTTTCCTGGCTGTATTCTCAGGTCCCTCCACTCCTCCCAGTTAATATTCCAGACATCTATGTGCACCTGTAAGATGGCTTAGCCAAGTACATGGTAATAGAATTGGTAGGCAACTCCCCTGGATTTGTCAACTGTCCCAGATAACAGGAGGAAGACAGGGATGTGAGGGTAAAATGATTGCTTTTGTTTCATCCCTCTGTGTTTAGAAAATGTCACCAAAGGCAAAATGTGACTCGGTATAAAAAGAATTCTTTTTTATGCAGTTGGCCATTGAACAATTGTTTCCAAAGGAACTCTTTATGAGTAGTTTGAATATCGTATTATATAATATATAACTTGTGTATTTAACACTAATCATTTACTATTTGGTGTTGACCTTTATTTCTGTGAGAAATATACGAGATTTGAGAAAACTTTCATGTCAAACCCCCCCTCACACACACACACACACGCACACACATATATTGTGTAAAGTGAAAGCCCACTTGCATGGCAGCTATAAACCCTGTACATTCTGGCCCTGAACCACCTCTCTAAATTTTATGCAATACCCTCATGTGTTTTCTAAGATCTCCTATGCCAGAATTCTTACTCTCCCACTAAAATTTCACTCCTCTCTTGCCAGTGCAGCTTCTCCACCTCCGAACTGGTAGTGTTCTATTATCCTCATCTGGTAAACTCCTGTCTCCTTCAAAACTCAGCTCCAATTTTGGCTTCCCCAATCTCTCTACACCTAGGCCAATACTTTTTCTATTATGACCCCAATATCATCTTACATACATCTAATTTTTTTCTATGTTTTTCTTTCTGTGTCTGAAGTTGATTATCTACTTTAGTCTTAGACTCGATGAGATGATGGCCAGACATTTGTGTGGCTACATGAATTCCCTATAACAATGAATTGTTATTTGTTAATACTAATCACTACCTCTATTTATTGCTTTACATTTTTTCATAGTGCTTTCATTTTCATTGTTCATTTGATCATCACAAGATTTCTGGAAGGAGATATTAGTATTATTATTTCTATTTTACAAATGAAGAATCAAGCACATATAGATGAGTTGCCTCAGAATAAAAATAGTAATTTCATGATATCTAGCAAAATTAAATATGCATTTACCCTTTGACCAGCATCCTCACTTCTGGGAATCAGTCTCAGGGCAGGAGTGCAAAAATAAATGATCCATGTAAATGGCTGTTAATTACAACACTATAATTGTAGGAGACTGGAAATAATTTAAATGTTTATCAAGAGGAAGCTGGCTGAATAAACTATAGGAAATCCATCCAAAGGACTACTATGCAGCAGTGAAAAGCAAAGAGTAAGATCTCTATCTGTATGTCCTATAGAGTGGTATCTCCAGGACATACTGTCAAATGCAAGGTGCAGAACAGTCTATGTGATATATTTCATTTATACATGTGTATATATTTATTTTTAAAAAGAGACGTTGGAAAGACAAAACAACTAATAAAAATGGCTACCTATAAGAGAGAAGGGGAATACAGCTTGGAAGGGAAAATAATAGAATCTGTATTTCTCTAAAACTCACTTGTTCTATAGTTTTGATTTTGTAAGTATGTAAATGATATAAATGGTACTAAGACAAAATTTTTAAGAAGGTAAATTCTTAAAAATTTAAAACATACTGGAAAATGTTTTATATGTCAAGTTGCAGCATAAACACATAAGAATTATTTTAAGTGACTTTAAAACACAGTGTTTTTATACTTCTTCCCTAGTGGCATATATTCAAAGGACAAAAAAAAAAAAACAGAAATAAATCTTAAACTGCATTCAGAAATCTCATTGTTAGAAACATTATAGGTATTGTTATTTTGAATCTGTATCTATATTTGTGGAGAAAAGAGAGAGCAAAAAAGGTATACTGGTCATTAAGAATTAAGGTTTTGATCATAAGACAAAAGAGATAAAACTATTTAATCAAAGGAGTTAAATACAGTCCTTGTAATCTTATATGTGAATTTGAAATATCACTATGAACTCAGGATTTAGTTTTCCTGTTCTAAAGATTACAAATTGCCCACTTCAACTTTCTGAATAGAAGCATGGAAGTAATGCTTACCCCTAGCTGCTAAATTGTCATTTTTAAATACCAGTTCCTATTAAATGAATCAGAGTTCCTAGGAGAAATGGGAGATTTCAGGTTTGAAAATGTTTAGGAAATGTACAAGATGAGCTTGGGGCATCTAGTGCCAGAAGTCTAAGAAGCAAGCAATGTCTACTGGGATTCTGTTAAAGGAACACAGAAGCCAACATTAGGGAAATCCTGCTGTCAAAGTTGGAACAATTTGAGTGAGCATCATAGGACTAATGAGTGCAATAGACACATGAAATATATAAACATAAGAGAACTAACAATGCTAAAAATTAACCTATTTCCTTTGGAGTTTACTAAGAACAAATGTACTATTCTAAAAATTGGTAAATAAAGTAAAATAATGCAACATTTAACCTGCCATTTGTGTTTGAACTGTATTTCAGAGTAACTGAACAGCTTGTAAGGGAACGTTCTTTTTAGAAGAACTCCAACTAATAAATTCAGGAATTATAGCATTAGAAAATTATAGTTGTGTAAACCCTAATAAAATGTTATATTCAGGCAAAAATCATTTAAGGCTGCTAAATTTTTAAAGTGAAAGGTAGGTGGGGAAATTTAAAATTGATGGATCAGGCTAACAACACCTGAACCCACTGGGACCAATCTTAGCATCACTAAAAGTAGAGTAGCCAGTCTTCGTGTTCCTCCTGATGGGATGCAACAGGAAGTAATATACCACTCTTGAAATATACTTGGCAAAGGCGAAGGGGTTCAGCCAAACTTAATGATGCCTCTACATATAACTTCTAGTTTTCAGGAAATACAAAGGATGGAGGAACATGTTAAATTATATCAGGATGATACAGTTGGTCAAATCCGTAACTTAGCTAAATCTACAGGGAAAATGCCCTGCTGTCTTTAACAAATTAATTCACAGAAGGGAAAAAAAGGAATGGGGAAACTGTTACAAAATACAAGAGAATTATGAGACATAAAAGCCAAATGCAATGTGTGGACCACATTCAGATCCTAATTTGAACAATTCAACTGTACAAAGACAGGTTGGAGACAATTATGAGAATTTGAATGTGGAACAGATACTAGGTGATTGTAGAAATCATTGTTAATTTTATTTGGATCATGATGGTATGGTGGATATGTTAAAAACATTATTTTTTAAAAAAAATTCTTAAGCCTGAATAATATTTCATTGTATGTATATAACATATTTTCTTTATCCATTATCTATCCATATATAATTAGGTTGCTTCCATATCTTAGCTATTGTGAATAATGCTGCAATAAACATGGAAATGCAGATACTTTTATGAGGTGGTGATTTCATTTCCTTTAGGTATATATCCAGAAGAGGGATTGCTGGGTCATATGGTTGTTCTACTTTTAATTTCTTTAGGATCCCTATACTGTTTTCCATAATGGCTGCAGCAATGTACATTCCCACCAAGAGTGTACAGGGGTTCTGTTTTCTCCACATCCTTGCTAGCATTTGTTATCTTTTGTTTTTGGGATAATAACCATTCTAGCAAGCATTAGGTGGTATCTCATTGTAGTTTTGACTTGCATTTCCCTTATGATTAGTGATGTTCAGCAACTTTTCATACACATGTTGACCATGTTTGTATTTGGAGAAATGTCTCTTCAAGTCATTTGCTCAACTTTAAATCAGATTATTTGGAGGTTTTATGCTATTGAGTTTTGTGAGTTCCTTATATATTGTGGATATTAAACCCTATTAGATATATGGTTTGCAAGTATTTTTCCCATTCCATATGTTGCCTTTTCATTTTGTTGATTGTTTCCTTTGCCATACAGAAGTTTTAAGTTTGTCACTTGTCTATTTTTTATTTTGTTGTTTGTGCTTTTGGTGTCATATCCAAGAAATCATTGCCAAAACTAATGTAAAGAGCTCTTTTCTTATCTTTTCTTCTAGGATTTTTATGATTTCAGGTTTTATGTTTAAATCTTTAATCCATATTGAGTTGGGCTTTGTGTACGGTACAAGATAAGGGACCGGTTTCATTCTTCTGTATGTTAATATCCAGTTTTCTCAACATTTATTGAAAATACTATCCGTTCCCCATTGTGTATTCTTGGATCACTTTCCAAAGATCAGTTGACCACATATTTGTCGATTTATATCTGGGCTCTCTTATTCTATTCCATTGGTCTATATGTCTGTTTTGTCAGTACTGTTTTGATTACCATAGCTTTGTAATATATTTTGAAATTGTGAAGTGTGATGCTCCTGTATTTGTTTTTGCTCAATATTGCTTTTGCTTGTCAGAGTCTTTTGTGGTTCCATACAAATTATTAGGATTGTTTTTGTATTTCTGTAAAAAATGCCATTGGGATTTTGATAGGGATGTCATTGAATCTATAGGTCACTTTGGGTACTATGGATATTTTAAGAATATTAATTCTTCCAATCCATTAACACAGGATCTTTCTATTTATTTGAATCTTCTTTAATTTCTTTCATTAATGTTTTACAGTTTTCAATGTTAACTTTTACCTTCTTGGTTTAGTAATGATTAATTACCAAATATTTTATTCTTTCAATGCTATTATAAATGTGACTATTTTCTTAATTTTTTTGGAATAGTTCATTATTAGTATATAGAAACACAACTGATTTTTGTATGTAACTTTTTATTCTGCAACTTTACTGAGTTTATTTGTTCTAACAGGGTTTTTATGGGGTGTTTTTAGGTTTTCTATATATAAGACCACATCATCTGCAAGGAGAGTTAATTTTACTTCTTTCAGATTTAGATGGCTTTTTTTTTCTTTTTCTGCACTTATACATTCATTGCAACATTATTCACAATAGTCAAGATATGGAAGCAAACTTAAATATCCATCGATGGAGAGATGGATTAAAAAAATGTGGTATGTGCATACAATGGAATACTATTCAGCCTTAAAAACAAAAGAAATCCTGCCATTTGGGATACGTGGGTGAACCTGAAGGACCTTACACTACATGAAATATGCCATACACAGGCAGACAAATACTTCATGATCCCACCTATACAAGGAATCTTGAACAGTCAAACTTATAGAAGCTGAGAGTAGAAGAGTGGTTGCCAGAGGCTAGGGTGAGGGGGAAATTGGGAGTTGTTGGTTAAATATTACAAAGTTTCAGTTATACAAGATGAATAAGTTTTGGAGCAGCAGTCCCCAACCTTTTTGGCACCAAGGACCGGTTTCATTGAAGACAATTTTCCATGGGAGGGGAAGCAGAGCTCACGCAGTGATGTAAGCAGTGAATGGAGAGTGGCTATAAATACAGATGAAGCATTGCTGGCTCACCTGGCCGGCTACTCTGCTCACCTCCTGCTGTGCACCCCCCCTAAGTTTCATGAAAGACAATTTTTCCACAGACCAGGGCTGGGGGGATAGAGGGGAGCAGCGGAGTTCTGTGGCTGGTCCCTAACAGGCTGCAGACCAGTACTGGTCTGTGGCCTGGAGGTTGGGGACCACAGCTCTACAGCATAGTGCCTATAGTTAACAATACTGTAATGTATACTGAAAAATTTGCTAAGAGGGAAGATCTTAAGTGATTTTACTATAAATAAGTAAGTAAGTAAATAAATGGAGCAGAGGAAGCTTTTGGAAGTAATGAATATGTTTATGCCCTTGAGTGGTGATGGTTTCAGTGGTGATGGGTGTATACTTATCTCCTAATTCATCAAGTTGTATACATTAAAAATATACAGCTGTCTATATCTCAATCATACTTCAATAAAGTGGTTTAAAAAACATTCTAGATAGAAGGAATAAGTTCTAGTGTTCTATACCACTGTAGGATGACTATAGTTAATAATAATATATAGTTTCAAATAGCTACAGGGAGGATATTGAATGTTCCCAACCCAAAGAAATGATAAATGTTTGAGATGATAGATATGTTAATTACCCTGATCTGATCACTATACATTATATATATTGAAACATCACTATGTACCTCATAAATATATGCAATTATTATATGTCAATTTAAAAAAATGTAAAAAGATAAAAGTATTCTTCCTCAAATGGATAAATTTTGCTGTATGTAAATTATATTTTAATAATTTCTAAAATTCTAATTTAAAAAAGGATTGTGTCTTAGAGATGCATACACTTGATGTGTTAGATTTGCTTCACAATATTCAAGTAGAAGGGAAAATAGAGTGTATAGATGAGATGGGATTGGCAAATTGTTAATAAATATTGAAGCTGGGTGATTGATACATGAAAATATATATGTTTATTATACTTTTGTATATGTTTGAAAATTGTCATGATAAAAAAATAGTAAAAGAAATTAAAAGAAAGAAGGCACAACCTATTAGTAGAATGTCAGCCTAGCACATTTGAGCCTAATGCTCTGTGTAGTAACTATCTTTAAGGACTTAAAGTAACAGCAGGCAGCCTTATTAAATATATAATATAACATCCTAGCTGCCAGGATCTTACAAATGACTTGAGAAGATAAGACTTATCCTTAAACAACTCTAATACAAGGCACTATTCCAGGAACCCACAGAGTTAGATCTAATCTAGGTAAAATTCCTCTGGTTATCTGCACATGTCCAGGAACCCTGGGACTCCAGGCCATGAATAACTGCAAATGGGAAGGGCGTTTCCCCTCTTGCTACAGTGGCAGGCAGTTTGGGTGAGTGTACAAATATGCCTATGATTTTCAGTCTGGAAACAATCTACCAAATAATTGCCCTAAGTCTACGTTAGACCCAGTGCAGTTCCTGCATTCATTGTGCTGTTTTCTCTGCTGAGAGCTGAACTGCTTGTGTTAGCCAGGCCTTTCCTTTATAGAGACAGACAACAGAATTTTTATGACATAAGAGATCTTTTGTTTTATCAACAATCTGAAGGGCTGAGTATGAATAGGAGTCACAGTACTCCAGTGTATGTCATGCAACTGTTCGTTTGAGTTGAGTTGCTGGTGAAGGTGGTGTGTGTGTGTGTGTGTGTGTTCTGCTATTCCACACACATAAAATTAAGTAGATAAGATGTTTTACCATCCCTAGGAGGGAATAGGATCAGTAGTGGTGCTGATGGTAACAGTACCAGGAGTGGTATTGGAAAGGGGAAGGCAAAAATCTTTGAAGAGCTTTGGAATTATCTGGCCATAGGTGGTGGGGACAAGAGGAGTCTGCGCTACTCTGGTTGGTTGTAGTAGAGACCTGTCCTCAAAGAACCAAACCAAACAGTTGATCTACTAAGGCAGTAATAGAGATATAAAAATAAATTACCACACTGAGAAAAAAAAGTTAACCAAACTGTGACTAAGGATTGGATATAGATGGGTATAAAGACATTTGAAATATGTCACTCTTCTTGGTGGTATACAGAAACTGGTGGGAGGAAAGCAGAAAGAGGTTGGAAGATCTCAATTCCCTGTCTATAAAGGACTTTTTGATTGCAGTTTGGGGGCTAAGCTCTAAGAAGCAGCTATACTCCTAGAGTAGGGACTTGTTTAGATATTAAATTGACAAAAGGAAAAGAACAGTCTCTCCATTGTCATATCTCCAAGATTTTATTGCAATGGTATGTTTTATATAGTCTAAGTGCAAGTCTGGCTTATAAACTGTAGGCTTGAGCATCAGAGAAGTTTAAAGCAATGAGAAATCACTTCTTTGCAGGATAGAAAAAAAAAGATTCATGGATCACAAAGAATTAAAATTGCATCTCAAAGTATAGCATGATGGTGTGGTAGCTGGAACCAAGAGAATGGATACATTCTATGACACAGAGTATAGAAAAAGAAGCCTGTAGAGATAGAGGGCTGGATGTTGAGGAATGTCCATCATAAGAGGGTAAGGAGAGCGAGAAAGGAAGAATGGAATAGATATGCATCATATAGTGTCATGGAAGCTAAAAATTAAAGAGATCCATGGATGCTTGGTAAATGCTGACTAATGCTATAAAAAGTTCAAGAACAGTGAGGAGGGAGGACTGCTAGATAGCTAGCCAGCCTCTGACCTTGGCAGTGCATACATGTGGGGTTTTTTTTTTTTTTTTGGTCTGTTTTTGTTCTACTGTTTTGGAACCTCCAGGCAATGTTGTATAATTGTCACTGGGAGAACTATAGTAACCAAAGCTAGAATACTTGCAAATGAAGAAGATAAGATGATTAGCTGGGGTTTCTTCTCAAGTCTAGGGATAGAACCTCAAGCCTAGAGAAGTGTGAGGCACCCTCAGTAAGCAGTGGGGACCATTAGAGAAAAGAGGCTCCTGGCACAAGAATTAAACAACTCAAAATAACGTGTGTTCATTCTCCTCTGCATCTCCGGAGCGGTCAGAAGGGCACTTCATTCTTAATCTACCAAAATCTGCCTTTCAAAAGGACTAAATAATTTCGTGCCATAATGTACCACGAGGTAAAATTTCCTGGTTGAAGAAAATGTTCTCCCTCTGAAGTTATCCTTCTTTTCCAGAGCCTGCCCGCAATCCAAAGACTGCACAGAGCCAGGCTGTATGTAAAGCTTTAAAGAAAAACCTTACTGACAACAGAATACCTCTGTGTGACAGAGGGAGGGAGGGATACAGACTAAAAGGGTAAAGCTGGAAAATATGCCAGATCTCTGGAGTTTTTCCATGATGCAATCATCCCCAGGCTGTAATCACCCTCGCTGACCCCCTCACCCCACTGTGTTTCTCCTCACTCACACCACTTTTCGTCAGCGCCTTCCTATTGAGCAGAGATCCCCATTTCTGATACTTTGTGGGGGCTAATTATCTTCCATTTATCTGTGCAGCCCTGCATTTGCCATCTATTAGTCCAGAAACATAAATGATGTAAATCCTTTTATATCTGGCTGCACCACCTAATTATTCCTCATTTGTTTTTATTCTCTCTCAATTTAGCATCATCTGCAAAGTTGGAAATCATGTTTTCATATCATAATTAGGGTTCTAAGAACCTCAGAGAAACTGGCGAATATGTATGCCTTTGCTTTTCATTTTAATGGTGAATTTAAAAGCGAGAAAATAAATTAGGGCTGAAGGATAGAACAGAGTAAAATGAAAGTTTCTGGAATATAGATGCAGAAACGTGATAGAGCAACACAGGAGAGAAACTTCCAGCATTAGAGTGCAAAAGGCAGCCCCCAAAGTGAAACCATCAAGTAGATTAGCATCACTGACTTTCTTTGCTGATGAAAATCACCTTTAGATGTTCCATTATGTGCGTTGGGGTATGCCTAGGTATGCACAATTTTGCTGGTTGAATGAACATATTTCCTTAAGTATGCTAAAAATTTACTTTTTTATAGGATAGCAATCTGGATGAAATTGAATGACAGTGTGTAAATTGAGAGGATATGGCCACTACTGAGGGAGAGAGAATACAAAGAATCCATAGATCTAAAGTCTGGGGGGAGAGAAGAATGGGAACAGAACAACTTGGTAAATTCTTTAAATCCTTACTGTTGCCATTTCTACGTTTTTCCCACAAAATAGTACCTTTTTGGAGCTGCCTTTCCCACGAATCAATTAGCTCTTCTTCTTTAGAACTTCCTTCAAGGTTCATTTCCATGACTTTCTGAAGTAACTTCGCCTGACTCTAGGTCATCTAGAGGTTTTTCTTCTCTGTAAACATGTTTCCTGGCCGGGCGCGGTGGCTCACGCCTGTAATCCTAGCACTCTGGGAGGCTGAGGTGGGAGGATCGTTTGAGCTCAGGAGTTCGAGACCGGCCTGAGCAAGAGTGAGACCCTGTCTCTACTAAAAAAAAAAAAGAAAGAAATTAGCTGGACAACTAAAAAAAAAATACATATATATATATATACATATATATATATAATTATCCAGGCATGGTGGCGCATACCTGTAGTCCCAGCTACTCGGGAGGCTGAGGCAGGAGGATCGCTTGAGCCCAGTTGTTTGAAGTTGCTGTGAGCTAGGCGGACACTACGGCACTCTAGCCTGTAGAACACAGTGAGACTGTCTCAAAAAACAAAAACATGTTTCTTTCTTTATCCTTCTTCCTTCAAAAATTCCATCTACATCCCTGTACTATAATAAGGTTTGAATTTGTACCATTAGGTATTGTTGTATGTATTACTTATTGTATGTGTATTTGTCCTAACTACTACAGTAGTTAAAAGTCTCAAGGAAGGGATGATGTATTGGTCATTACAAACTAGGTTATGGTCTTGTAACAAACAACCCCAAATATCGGCAGTATAACAGAACAATATTTCTCACTCACATTTCATGTTTACTGCAGGTCAACAGGGGGACTCTGCTAATCTTTTCTCTCACTGATCCAGGTTGATGAGGGCTTTCAGATACTTGCTTCCATAATCCCAGAAGGAAGAAAAAAAGGAAACTCGAGAACTATACTCTGACTCTGAAAGTTTCTGTCCTTAAGTGATACATGCCATTTCTGTTGACATTTTACTGGCCAAAGAAACTCATATAGTCATGCCTGAGTTCAATGGGTGGAAATGTTTAATTTTCCTATAGATAGGGTCTCTGAATATCTGTGAACAATAATTCAGTATATTCCAAATAGTACCTTCCATCTTTATCTCTTTTTGCAGAACTAGTAAGAATAGTTCTCTGCACACAATGACCACCAGGGTGCCAAAAAACCTACAGTTAATTAACCACAGAAATAACTTAGGTATTTTTTTCCTGTAAGACATTAATTACTACCTATTTGACTCAGAAATTTGCCTGACAATTCTTTCTGCCTACTAATATCACTCTGTGAGATTGTCCTGAACCATGTTTCAGTTTAGTACAACTAGTAATAGACACACAGATGCAAAGTGAAAAGTCTACGTGTACATTTGACAAGAAGGGATAATGATTCAGTGAAGTTTGAACTTATTCTTCATCTCTTATAAAGAATTAATCATAGGATACCAAAAGCACAGGCAACAAAAGCAAAAATAAACAAGTGGGACTACATCAAACTAAAAAGCTGCATGGCACAAGAAATGATCAATACAATGAAAAGACAGCCTACAGATTGGGAGAAAATATTTGTGAACCATATATCTGATAAGACGTTAATATTCAAAACATATACAAAACTCACACAATTCAATAGCAAAAAAACCCCCAGATAATCTGATTAAAAAATGGACAAATGACCTGAATAGATATTTCTTCTAAATTTCTTTCAAGATGACATTAAAAATGGCCAGCAGGTATATTAAAAGGTGCTCAACGTTGCTAATCATCAGAGAAATGCAAGTCAAAATCATGAGATATCACTTCACACACGTTAGGATGGATATTATCAAAAAGATAAAAGATAACAAGTGTTAGCAAAGGTGTAGAGAAAAGGGAACCCTTGTACACTGTTGGTAGGAATGTAGACTGGTGCAACCATTAGGGAAAACAGTATAGAGGTTCCTAAAGAAATTAAAAATAGAACCACCATATGACCCAATAGTCCCTCTTCTGGGTACATACCCAAAGGAAATGAAATCACCACCTCATAAAAATATCTGTATTGTCATGTTTATTGAAGCAGTGTTCACAGTAGGCAAGATATGGAAGCAACTTAAGTGTCCATCCATGGATGAATGGATAAAGAAATTGTGGCATGCATATATATAATTTATATATTATAAATAAAGCATATGTTAGAGAATACTATTCAGCTTTAAAAATGAAGATCCTACTGTTTGCAACAACATGGATGAACCTAAGAGACATTATGCTCAGTGAATTAAGCCAGACACAAAAAGAAAAATACTGGGTGGTATCATGAATCTGAAAAAATTGAATACATAGAAACAGTAGAAGAGTGGTTAGCAGGTACAGGGGTAGGGGTGTGGGATGGAGGAAATGGGGAAATGTAGATGAAGAGGTATGAAGTTGTAGTTACATAGGATGAATAAGTAGAAAGATCTAAAATGCAGCCCGATCACTATAATTAATAATATTGTGTTGTATACTGGAAATTTGCTACAATTGTAGATTTTAGGTACTTTTACCACAAAAAGAAAAGAAAAGTTACTGTGTGAAATGATGGATATGTTAATTTGCTTGAATATAGCAATCACTTCTTATGTATATGTGTATGTATTGCAAAATATCACGTATACCTTAAATTTATACAATAAAAGAAAAAAGCAAAGGAATTTTAATAAATTTGGACCATTACAGAGGTTGACCTTTGAACTTTAATATAGTGATTATCTCTAGTCTATTTTTTAAAACTTTAAAATGTTAAGATTTTCTTGTCTGTAACTCTGTATCCCTGAATGCTCTGTGCCTTGCTCTAGCAGGCCTAGAAATTGAAGTCAGCAGTCTGGCCAACACCCTACCAGAGCTGCTGTCATCAGGAATTATTTTCAAAAAGGGAGAGCTTGTTAGGGGAGGGGAAAAAGGACAACACTAAGAATTTACTAGAATATGCTAAAAAGTCACAGACTAAGCAGAGTACTGAAGGCAGTTGGAGGGAGCAACATGACCTGTTTTCTTTTATTTTAATTGGAAGTGGCTTTAATCAGAAGTGGCAAGAAGAGGAAATGGGGAGATTGCAACAACAAGAATAAAATTTCTTACCATTTTAGTTCAGCTTGTTTTTAGTATTAGCTTTCCATTTTTTGACAGTGCTCCATTACTTAACCTTCTGAACACGATGAACTCAATCTCATAATAAATGCCTTTTTGCTTAAAACATTTAAAAGCTGTGCCATGGAAAACACGGGAATCGTTACTTTGGAAGTGTTGAAACCATTCAAAATACTGAGCCTTCAAGCAAAAATGTCAGAAAAGGCCTCTTGTTTACCCCTGGTTTCCTGCAAAGTTTCTATCTCTAGCCTTGTCCCAGCCCCTCCCCTTCAGGGTCCCTGGAGGGGGCTTGACAACATCGGCTGCTTCTCAGAGTCCAGGTTCTACGTTCAGAACCAAATGCACCTGCAAGGCTTGCGTCAGCCAGCGCGGGCTCGGCACAACGGGGCCCCGTGTGTCAGAACTGACATCTCCCGCAGCTTCTGCAGCCTTGGCTTTCAACTGCCTGTGATCACAAACAACAGGACTGGCCATCGGAGGTTAGCACTGCTGAGCTGGTTGCTGCTTCCTGTCTTTTGGGGGAAGGCATAAAAATATGCAAGGACTTGGTTTAAAGTCCTTGCCATTAGGTAAAAAGCAGATGGATACTTTCTGGAGAGGTACCAGAGCATTCATGCTTGAAACCAAGAAAATATGTAAATGTGTATGTGTGTGTATATATATATTTTTTTATTATTCCCACCCTCCAACGTTTGCACTTAATCATGTTTTAGTCATTTTGCTTACTCACTGGGGTATATGTGAGGTTATTTAAGATTGGAAAATAAGGACTAAACTTTTCAAAAATATTTTACTTATAAAGAACTTGGTGACGATCTTCTAGAAAGTTAATCTAATTTCCAAAAATGGTCAAATACTTGACTATGTATATAGCATCACTAAACTTTAAAGTTGAAAGAAACTTGGGCAGTCATGTAGTTCAGTCTATCCACTTTAAGGTAGAAATCCAAAGTCTAGGAGGTGAAATGACTTATCAGAGTTCACACAGATAGAGAGTAGTAGAGTCACTCTGAACTTCTGACTTCTTATCCTTACTCTTTCTACAAGGCAACACTAGTCAATATAGAAAATATAAATATATATTTACTTTGGAAAATATCCTGGGATTCTCTGAGAAGCAATCCTTATTTTAGGCTATTAAGAATTTTAGAAACAGAAGAGATCATAAAGACCATTAGCCCAACCCCAGTGTGTATTCTTCAAATCAAGGCAGCATCAACAGGGAAACAGGCATTTTGATTTGAGGGAGAGTTGATCTGTCATTAACAAAAATAATGTCACAGGTATTTTTTAAAGCTTTATTGAGATATTTCATATACCATATCATTCACCTATTTAAAGTATACTTCTCTTTTTTAGTATATTCACAGAGTTGTGCAGTCATTGCCACAATCTAATTTTAGAACATTTTCATCACCTGAAAAAGAAACCCTGTACTCATTAACAGTCACTCCCATTCCCCACTCCTCCAGCCCCCTGGCAACCACTAATCTACTTTCTGTCTCTATGCATTTGCCTAGTCTGTCGCAGATAATTGAATGACGTGTGTCTGTGTGTACCAAGACACTTCTAGGCTTTCAGCTAAGGCTGCTCATCATAAAAGCAGTAAATAGGCACTGCAGAAATTTAGATAATACAGATAAGCAAAAACAATAAGACAAGGGCATTTTATTTCTAAAACTTAGGTTATATCACTGTTAGCCTTTCATTACATATCCTTCTGGAATAAGTTTTTTCTATAGGTATATCTATAGCTACTCTTCTTACCAAAATTAGATCAAACTGGACATGTTGTTTGGCATCTTGCTTTTTTCACTTAACGTGTCAATAAGTTGCTCTCCAATTATCCAATTAGACCCATGGAAAGAAAGTACATAGATGAAAAGCATTGTTGGGAAAATAGAATCCAGCCATCAAGATTGGGAGTGAATTTTTTGAAATACTTTAAAAATATTTTCATGTTTACCACAGTAGAACAATTCACATATTAAGAATAATATGCATCTGATCCCATTTTTTGGGAGACTATGATTCTGGAAGGATCTCTCATTTTCAACAGGCTGAGAGGGTGGGTAGTCAGATATCTAAGGCAGTCCTGATTGCAAATACCATGTCCTGTTATCCCTAAACTGATGTCATTTCTAAATGAAAGGGTTATGCCTTACTGGATTGTCTCCTGGTGAGGTGAAGGAGTCCTTGGTTTCTCTCACCATGTTTCTTTGGAGAATCAAAAAGGTGGACATTAATAGAGAAACTTCAGTTATTCTCTAACAACATACTGATAGAGACGATATCCATTTTGAACAAATTATAATAAAAATTACAACTAATTTAACCTACAATAGCATTAACCATTTGATTCCAGAAAAGTAGTTTGCTTCATATTTTAAATGGTTAGAATAGTAAAAATTTATTTGCTGTTTTTCTCAGAAACCTACCTGTTATATAAATTGAGGCATGCTATAGAAGCTGTAGAGTTTCTTGAAAAATAGGGTCATTTGGGGAAACAAAAGGAACATGGGAAGGTTACATTAGGAGGCAATATTGACATGTCATTGAGAATATATCTCAAGTTCAAATTCTTGTACTTCCTTTTACTAGCTGTATAAACTTAGTAAATTATTATATATTAATACTTTCTCTGAGCCTCATTTTTCTCATATGTT
Organism: Lepilemur ruficaudatus; assembly: GCA_963574885.1. NCBI lineage: Eukaryota > Metazoa > Chordata > Mammalia > Primates > Lepilemuridae > Lepilemur > Lepilemur ruficaudatus. The sequence continues at coordinate 86,239 of CAUYRT010063763.1, read as the reverse complement.
AAATGGATATATAATGCATGGATCTTAGCCTTGTTTTGAGGAGCAAACAAGAAATTTCTAGAAAGAATGTAACTTATGACTTGCCCTTGATAAATAATAATATTACCTAACACTTCCATAATACTTAATATGTGCCAGGCACTCTTCTAAACACTTGACATACATTGACTCATTTAATACAACAGGCCTACAAGGCAGACATTTTTATTATCATCCCCATTTTACAGAGAAGTAAACTGAGACCAAAAGAAGTTATGTAACTTACCCAAGGTGACACAAATAGTATGTAGTAGAACCAATATTTGAACCCAGGAGATCTGGCTCTAGAGTCAATCCTCTTAATCACTCCACCACCAAGCTGTGGTAGCTCTCTTTCTCCTTTCTTTTTTATTGCCCCTTCTTTCTGTCATTTTCTTTCTGTCAAACTATAGTCAGTTCTTTATCTATTCAACAGTTACTTATAGAATGCTTGCACTGTGTACCTATGTAAGGTGATGTGAGGTCTCTGCTCTCGTGAAATTTGCCCTATCATTGATCTCAACTGCCTTTCCTTCACAAAATAGTAAAAATATTTCCTCTGATGACTTAAATTGGGTACTTTGATGTGAAGACATTGTCATGAACCTAAGGGCAGGGCTGGCTTCATGGGCATGCAACCAGTTCAGTCACATAGGGCTCCAAATTCAGAAGGGCCCCATCCTTGGTTTAATACTCTGTTGTCATCATCTTGAAATTCTTAATAATTTTGTCCTTGAACCTGTGTTTTGTAAGTGAAGTCCCAGGGACCAATGGAGCATGTCTGAGCAAAGGAGACACATGCGTTATGTGTGTCCCCATTCTTTGCTGCCCGGCTCACATATTAGCATTCAAGATACTCCTGTGAACACTGAATTCCAGTGGACCCATGATGTGGGGGAGTTCAGTGAGACACAAGTATAACATAAGTGTGTTGTATCTACGACTGAGTAAACAGGGGACCAGGGGTTGCTGACATCCTGGGGAGAGCATGCTTTCCATTCCACCAGGGGCTTGCTTTGGAAATGCAGAAAGGAGGTAAGGGCGTTCTAAGAAACATGTAGAACCAAAGATCCTTGTCACATCCTTTCTTACTCCTGTTACTTCCCCATATCAGCCAACCATTTACACTGAAACTGAAGACACAGAAAGAACCATAAAAGATAGGGCAACCCAATCTTCCTTTTTTTCCAATCTTTCCTGATTCATCAATAAGCCAAAGGTAGAGAGTGTTGGTATATGCGCTCATATCAAGAAGTGCAACAAAAACATTCAAACATTTAAGTTAGTTTTGTGCAGTGTTTCCATTACTCTGGTAAGAGTGAAATACATATACATGTATGAGCTATGAAATATGAACTGTGTATTTTCAGTGATTCTGTAAATAAGTTAAATGCTCCTATATTTGCATTTAAAACTGGCATTGCACAATGTAAAGATGAATGGTAAAATACATGTGAATGATTAAAATTTTTAATTTTGCTTTACTTACAATAACATTAAATAGCAAATTAAAAGCACTGTGACAAATTGAGAGAGAGACTGCAGAAAAAATGAAAAGCATTTTTTTCTGCTTTTTGAACAAGGGCTTCTACATTTTCATTTTTCATTAGGCCCCACAAATTGTAAGTGGTGTTTCTTAAGGGTAGAAAACAGTAAGGAATACGTAAGTGAGCTTCTTGGCCAAAACAGGTCAGGAAACAAGTGATTGGATTGGAGAGGATATGATGTGACCAAATGAATAGAGGACTTTGAAGGCCAACCTGTTGAGCAAAACAAAATGTATTTAGTGACACATTATGATGCATGCAAATGATGTAGTTTTAAATACTGGTATAATTTTAAATGCAAACACTCAAGGAAGCAAGCAAACAAGCCAATAAACAGTCAAGCAAACAAACAAGCAAGCAAACAGCCAACAAAATAGTGTGTTAAGTTCTGGAGTGGTGCATAGGGTATAATAAAGTAGAGTTGAACTGGAGACTAGGACAATAGGTGAAAGTAGGCTGCATTTGATAGAACCTTCAAAATATTAAAGAGCCACTTAAGATCTAAGAATAAAACTGCAGCTGTGGGTCCTTTAATCTTTGAAGATCCATCATCTCACATTTAGAGCCTTTCCTTTAAACGTGGCTGTTACCTGAGGTGACCTCTCCTTCCAATCCTTTCTCAGAAAGGTCTCTTCTTGGGAGAAAATGAATACTCATCCTTTTATTTTTTAAATGGGTGCATGGACCCTTCACGAATTTAAAGCTTTTCTCATAGCTACAGCCCTTGGGCAGAGTGTGGTCAAGCAGCACGAGGTCCTTTGGACAAAAGATAAACACCCAGATATCAATGTAATTACCCTGGAGACCAAACATTGTGATGTTTGTTTTTCTGTCTTGTCTGGTCATCTCCTCCCCTTGTTGTTGTATTCATGCTTGAAGGAACAGATGATATTCATGCTATAAAAGCAAGCCTCCTGTCCTCCTTGCTCATCAAGCACAACTCATTTCACGATGGTGCTTGCTCTGTGGGTAATAGGTGTATTTAATAAACTGCCGTCACTCCAGAATGGCAAAAGAGCATTATCCAGAGGTCAGCGACTTTGGGCCATGCCCTGTGTTAACAGGGAATGGGGCACTGCTCATTAAGAGTAAGCATTTTGTATGACTGGAGTCTGACTTCCAACCTTGTTCCTTTCCAACTCCCCCTGGCTCTGAACATGGAAGACACTTTCCTTCCAAGGCAGCTTTATAAAGAGTGAACTCTCCCTAATTTATTTAGCTTTTCTTGTGCCAATATCCTAATAGTTAGACAGCAACTCCCAGTAAGTGGTTGATTACATTCAAGCAAATACGCAGCTGAGCAATTAAGTGCACTCACTTGCACCTTAGCAGACCTGAGGTGGTAGGATTATCCCATAGACATAATTATGGCTGCTCTATCCTGCCTTTCTGTGGTTTGGGAAAAATTGGCTCTCGAAGTAGGCTTTGGGTCAAGTGGGCTGCCGCCTGGTTGTTTCTGACTAACAACTATTTAGATGTATTGTTTTTTGAAAAAAAAAATTAGGTTTACACTAAGTGTCATGCCAGTCTTTTGCAAAATGAACTCTTTCCAGCTGGGAACAGGGATCTCCATGCCCTATATTGGCTTGGTAAATTAGATGATTTTGTATATGTTTTGTGTATTTTAATTTTCAAAGAGTGGGTTTGCAAGCATTTCTTTGGGAAACATCACAGCCTGGTGAAAAGAACAGGTGAGAAGCAGGAAAACAGCATATCCCAGCTCTTTTGCTAATTGGATAGGTGACCTTAAGCAAGCCACTTATGTCTCTGGGCCTCAGTTTCCCTTACCATTAGTACCAACCTCATAGGGTTGTTATGAGATGCAAATGAACAGTGCATAAGAAAGTGACTTATGGACTGTTGAACACTGTGGACATGATATAAATACATGCAAAACTGTTGGGTTTAGGTCTTGGTCTGTTTGATGGGTGCAACTAGTTCAACAGGAATAATTTGTTCACCTAAAGAATTTTGTTCTGTAGGATTGAGGTGAGATTGGCCAGGACCAGGTACTGTAATAATAACTATAACTTATATAACAGAAAAATGGGGACGTGGGAGGGGAAACTACCATTTGTTAAATGCCTCAGTGACAGTCACACTCATTGTTACCTCGGTGAACCCCCACAATGACTCAACGCAGTATTTGCTTCAGGATCACCCTTCCCTCAGCTATTGCAGGAAGAGACAGAAAATCAGGGTACCTTGAAAACAGTTTTGATATTAGGAGACAGAATTGGCTGAAGAAATAAAAATGAAGAACTGTTTTAGTATCAAGGAAATAAACAGTAGAAGTGTGTGAAATCGGTGATGATAGCTAAATTTCAAAAAGCAGCACAGTATAAGCAAGAGCGGTGGGGCCAAGGCTGAACAAAACTAAGCGAGGCAAACTGTGCGTGGGATAAAGGTAAAAGACAACTAGATACATGGTCTTACTATAGTTCATAATAAGGTACATTAATTATACTTAGGAGTATTGTCACATTTTCTACTAGCTATTATAGTCCTATTAATATACTCAGGTTTATAAGCCGAATGTGAATTAATTTATTAATTCTGATCTAAATAAACTATAAGCATATGTATTAAGTGTTATATCCTCATATCTCTCAGCTATCCACACACAGCCCTGCCGTGCCTAATTTATTTATCTAGAATCAACTTATGCCAGTTAGTCAAGGTGAAATTGTAGTGCCTGTAGGAAATACATATGCATATTTCGTAGGAATTGCATGGCAGCTCCAAAGTACAATGTAGTCTCCTCGCCCTACTTCTCCTCACCCTATGAGGCAGGCTTACTGTGAGCAAACACCAGACTAGAGAGAGGGCAGCAGAAAGTGTTCCACTAGTAACCCAGACTCCCTTTTTCTTGGCAAACTCTTCTTTCATAAACCTAGGTCTATAATGTCATGTTTATATTAATATATGAACTATTATAACTTTTTTCTGGATGGTTAATCAACTAATATGTAAATTTCCTGGCACATTGTAGGCACTCAAAACAGGTGATTGTTGTTGCAATTATTATTAGTGTGATCCTTCCTTTTTCCTTTCTGAAAATGGATAATAATCATGGAATTAAATGCATTTTTAGCAATTTGTATAATATGCAAGCACTTCTTTTAGTTTTCCATTATTGTTAACCAGGTCAATAAATTAATGCGTGTCAGAAATCTAGAATTCAAACTGACACAGGACTTCAGGGTTTGCATATCTCATTTCTAATGGACAATTCCATTTTAACACAGCGAGGAGGCATTGCACTCCAATGCTTGGATCTTACAGCAGAAAAGTGCTTTAAGCCTTGTTATGAGACAGTTCCTGAAAGCTGCATTGTGATTAGACTACTGTCATTGTTTCTTTTCTTCAAAGACATACTCTGATTGTCTATAGGGTGCAAGATACTAATAAAGGGACTGAAACATGGAGAATCGGATATGAATCCTGCCCTTGCATAACTTATCATTGAGTAAGTGCGAATGGATGTAAACTTGTGTGTGATAGGATCTTACCTGTCTTAAGAGAGGTGCAAAGAGAGTAGAGTTCATTGTCAGAGTGGGGAATGGATAACTGCTAGCTGGGGAATCATGGAGAAAGCAGCAATTAAGCTTGGAGCTGAGGGGAAGAGCACTACAGTTGGTCCAACAGTCTGAATGATTATCCTGAGTGTCTCCTTCTGCTCCCACCCCCCGATTTTGTGACTTCAATTTCTTACACACATACATGCTGAAAGAGTAAAGAACAAAGTTATTGCATGAGCCCTATACATCTGATATGTCCCTTAAGGTCATTAGTTCCTGGGTGACAGTCCCCATGGGTAATGTACCAGATACACTTTGGGTCCCTTACAAATATTAACAGCCATTATTAACAAGACTTGGAGGGTAACTCATTGTTGTTTTTTACTCTATAAATTTCAACAAAAGCATTCTCTGAGCTCAGCTAGTCTTCCAACATTTTTCCTCCTATGCTGATTTACACCCTCATCTTCTGCAGGCAGCCCCATTGATCACAGCATGATTTGAGTTGAGAAGAGGATGAGTGGAAATGGGAACAAGCCTAAGGGAATCCATGAATCTGGTAGTCTCTCTGTGCCTTGTGAGTCCCAGTGAGGCAGCAATCCATGACAATACAAGTGACTGAGGGTTGTGCATAGAAATTTGGAGCGTGTGTAGTGAAAGGGAGCCACAGCCAGATAGAATTTCCAGAATGACTCATGGGTGCTCAAGAGTGGCATGGAAGTACAAGTGGCTACAGGGTAAGCCTAGATAGAGAGCACTTGAGACAATCTCAAGGAGTTTCCTGGGTGTGGAGTATCTGTGTCCTCAAAGGTAGCACGGACACAGCAGCAACTGGCACCAAGCCTAAAAGAATCTTGTGAACAGGATCGAAGTACAGGTGTGCAGCATTACATGCCTCACAGCCTATTTTTTGAAAATTCTTTTTCTGCCCTTTTTTTTATATTGTAAGTTTTGGGCTACTACAACCTGATTTTTTTTTCTGTCTGTTGTTTGTTTGTGAATATTAGTGATCAGCCTTGACATAGCAAGCCCTTCTAACTGCTTATGAAATACATTTTATTACAGAGGAAAGAAAATTGGTCCTTCTTTCCTGCAGTTGCAGAAAGGCAGTGTTTTGCATTATAAAAGTGTCCTATAAATGTTACTTCTGACTCAGGAGTCTCAAAAGATATTCAGACTTTGGGGAGTGTTGCTATGTCCTATGAAGGTTTCTGTTAGTTTATAAAAAACAAACTGTAAGGGTAATTCCAATTGTCTTCTTTACAAGTCTGTTGCCCTGGTATTAATAGAAATCTCAGGGCAGTGATGAGAATGTATTTGCTCTTTCAAATGCATTTCTGCCCTCGTTTGTAGTTTTGGCCATATATTGTTGGCGGGGTACAGGGCTATGAGAATGCCAACACTGAAATAGGTGTGATTGACACATAACACAAATTGCTAAGGCATGTACTCTCTGAGTTAATATTTTCAGTAATGTGGTTAGATATGCACTCATGCTGCAATCATGTGCCTCAACACACCCTTTCAAGATGGCTGCTTGGGGTCTAGACTACAGTTGGTGATCTTGTGGTAGGACAAATCTGACCCCCTCTATATGGTAGTAAGTATGTTGTAAACTTAAGTTTAGCCTCTTGATTCGATATCTTGTCTCTAATCATTAGCTTCATAAGTAATTTGTGATATCCCCTGTAGGATCTGTGCTCTCACATCTTGGGAAATGCCCTAAAATCTTAATTTTCAAAAATGCTACCTATTGGTATTCCAGTTCCTGGGAGCACCTGCCTTCTAGGTTAATGAGGAGATTTCCTAAGAGTGTTTCACAGTTTTTATTTATACTCTTGGAAATAAAAGTTTCTTAATGCCCAATAATAGTAATAGTGTTTTTTGAATTTATGTAATTATTATGTGCTAAGCACTGGTTCTATACATTTTATATGTCAATTCCTTTATTCTTATAACAGATCAATGAAGTAGGTACCACTGTTATCATTCCTGTTATACATAGAAAGGTTGAGTAATTTGCCAAAAATCACTCAGCTAGTGTGTTATGGAGCCAGGCTTTGGATCCAAGCTTCCTTCTTCAGAGCTTACACTCTTAACTACTATACTATATTGTGTCTCAACTTAAAGAAGTTACTTCATAAACTACATCTCTTCATTTTTTCTCTGTCACAAGAACCAAGAAAAGTGGCCAAAATTATACAGTAAGATAATGGATGTAGTATAAGTGAAAATCAGAATCTAATTGTCACACAGCTAAGCTATTTTACCCCTGTGCTATTGAAGGAAGGTCATCCAAAAAGAGATTTCCATCATGTGGGATGTAACCCAACTTATTTTGCTCTTCTCATTGAAAAATTCTATCTGCTAATGCAGTAGCCAGTCAAATGCTTTGGTTCTTAAGTTGTTTTCCCTTGAGCACAAGATAGAAGAGGGAGGGAAAAGGTGGAATGTGAATAGCAGTGTTGCTCCAACTTTAATGTGAAAACAGTGATCTCACTAAAATGCAAATTCTGATTCTGTTGATGTAGAGGGGGGTGAAATGCAGATGTTCTGCATTTCTGCCTAGTGTCCAGTTGATGCTGTGGTTCTCCAGGCCACGTGTTGAGTTGAAGGGCATAGGGCAGAAGAGCACCCCCAGAAGCCTGTAATGATGTTTCGTAGGAATAAAGCAAAGCTATTGCACCAGGGACCATACAATCAACTGCACAAAAACAGGATGGAAACAAAGTAAAATGAAAGCTTAGAGGAAGTAACAAGTGAAGAAACATTTAATGCATTTTGTCTTACTATAAGTACAGTGGGATGCAACGCGACCACCAACATATGTGAGAGAAGAGATTTGGGCACATCACAACTGGAATAATGTATTTAATAATAGTTCTAGCTAATGAACACATGAGTGCAAATGTTCCATTTCCAACCATAAGGCTCTATAATTATAATGGTTACAGCAGGCATCATGGTTTTCACATGTTCTAAAGAGGAAAATATAACAACTTACTATCAACTCTCCATTATGTGTATGTAATTAACCTACTTTGTGGATGATCCTCCAGAAATACATTTATACTGCATCATGCTTTGGGTTGCTTTCTACCATCAGTTTGTGTGTGTCTTGAGATCTTGAATTGGTTTTAATATCATTTGAAGCAAACCTCAAAAATCTGTATGTGTGTGTATATAATATATATATATATATCATAGGAAAGAGATAAGTGAGTAATTTCATGCCCTTTAGCAATTCCTGAGCCATCAATGAAGGCCTTAAAATCCGTCTATGCTGGATTGAAAGAGCAAAGATATATTTTTAATTTATTAAAAATTCTTAAATAAATTTAACTCAACTCTAGAAAAATATCCTGTCCCTAAGAATGAAAATTCTCAAAGCTGCTGTTGTGACAAGTTAGATCATTTGGAAAATGAGGGTTTGAATGGGTAAAGAAGCCATATTTCAGACACACGCCCAAACTTGACAGCTCACCTGTATCAGGCTGTCACTCAAAATGTAAACTGAGAAAAGCAATTAACATTTCACCTGTATGGGCTAACATGTTTATTCATTAGTAAGGTTAAAAACCCATTTTGTATTTTATGGAAGATTTATGCAAATAATAGAAAGCAATTAAGATGTTTCTTGCCCAGATGTCGCTATCAATTACGAGACATATTCCTATAGATTGAAGATGAGCATGGGGCTGACTTAGAGGGAAGTTGCAAACGTAAAAAAAAAAAAAAACAGAAAAGGAAAAAAACCCTAAACTCTGATCTGTCTGAAAGGTCTGAAGAAAACTACTTACCACTTTGAGATAAGCTAAAGCATGTCAGAACGAGCTGGGAGGGAGAAGCGCTAGAGAACGAGGCAGGCAAGCCAGGAGGCTGACAGCACAAACCTCCACGTGAATGCGAATGAGGCCTGGGTAAAGAGAGACAAGGAGAAGCAATGGAACAGAACCACCTAAGTGCAAAGAGAGAAAAGGAAAATGTGTCAAGGAAAGCTTCAGGTACGCATGGCACGAGTGATTTCAAGAACTCTTGAATCAGGGCAGATAAGTCCTGTTGTGACAACCACAGCTTACAGAAAAGCTGGAGATGGTTATCTGACGACTGCCTGGAGTGCCCAGATGGAGACTGAGAGGAGCACTTGGAGAAGGAGGTCCTACAACCAGACTGGGGCCAAGTCATGTCAGAGATTAAAAACAAACAAAACTAAAACTACTCCTCAAAGCCTGGCTTTGGTTTTTTTCCCTTTTTAACATTCAAAAATATTGGATGAAATCACACAACCATGTTTGCCCTCATTTTTCCAGGAAGGTCATTTATTCACAGAAATGTTTTGCTCATTGTCACTTCCAATTGATAATGTTCCTGACTCTTTGCCTAGGAATTTATATTTTCATATTAGTATCTCTGAATATCCATTGGGTTTGCCATTAGGGGGACTAGAGAATGATTCTGTGAGTTCCCAGATTTAGTGTTGTTTTACTTCTTCTGGAAAATACCAAAGGTCATGTTCTAGCTCATGAAATGCACCTCATAAGCACAGTTTAATTATGTTTAGATCTCTGAGTCTTAACTTAGGTTATACATTAGAATCACCTGTGGAGCATTTTACTGACGCTGTGGTCCCCTCCCTGATAAATTTTCATTTTATTTCTCTGGGCTGGTGCCAGGGCTTTGGCACTTTTGAAAAACTCTGCAAATGATTTTAGTGTGCACCCAGAGTCAAGAATTGTTGGGTTAGGTATGGTGAGAACCACATCAAACAATAGCATAATATATTATTTGTAAGGAAGGAAAAGTTTAAAGTTTTAGACATAAACTGTTTATGTCATGTCAGAATGAGTGACAGCAATTTAAAAGTTCAAAGAAAATGGTAACAATCCCAAGAAGTGCTGGTGCCTAGAGTGAGTGCTCATTACAGGAAGCAAGGATTTAACTATTTTTCGTAGGTCTCGCTTTATGATTTTTTTAAAAGATTCATCTTTTCAATATGGCCACCTAAGTAAGGAAAAGGAAACTATGCTATTCTCTTGTAATTAGCATTACATTAGTAACAGATAAGATGAGTGATTGTTTCCTAGCTAATAAATTGTATTTCTTATCAATTTGGAGTGTGATTTTATTAGGCTGGTCATACAGACCTTCTTTAATTCTCATAAGCACTATGCCAGTAATTTACATAATTTGCCACAAGGTGGATGTGGACACTTGGATTATGGCCTCATCATATGAATCAGGGGCCAAAAAACTATTTCTGTAAAGAGTCATACAGTATATATACCACATTTGATTAATCCACTCATGTATTGATGGACACTGAGGTTGTTTCCACATCTTTGCAATTGTGAATTGTGCTGCCATAAACATTTGAGTGCAGATGTCATTTTTATGGAATATCTTTTTTTCCTTTGGGTAGATACCTAGTAATGGGATTGCTGGATCAAATGGTAGTTCTACTTTTAGCCCTCTGAGGTATCTCCATATTGCTTTCCATAGAGGTTGTACTAGTTTGCAGTCCCACCAGCAGTGTATGAGTGTTCCTATCTCCCTGCATTCATGCCAACCCTTGTTTTGGGACTTGCAAAGGCAATATGTAACCAAAGTGTTTGTACCCCTGTAATATTCTTAAATTAAAAAATAAATAAATAGTCATACAGTAAATATTTGAGGCTTTGTAGGCCATACAGTCTCTGTTGCAACTACTCAATTCTGCCATTGCAGCCATAGACAATATGTAAACAAACTGGTGTGGCTGTATTCAAATAACATTTTATTTACAAGAGCAAGTGATGGGCCACATTTGACCTATGGCCATAGTTTTTCATCTCCTAGTATAAATAGGTAAACTCTTTTTTATTGGTGTGCTAAATGTAAACATCTATCGTTCTTTTCCTATCAAAAATGCAACTATCAAAGTATAAAATATGAGGCTTAAATGTAACGGTACAGTACAGAACATCAAAGAAATATGAAACTCTAGGAGCAACTTATCCTATTAACTTTTAACCACTTTAATTTAGCTTAATTTAGCTTCTATTCTCCTTTCAGATTACAGTAGAAATCAAATTTTTTTCAGTTACCCTTACACATTTTAAAAGCCAGAAGCCCATTTGCTGTACACATACAGGCAGCAATGGTTTTCAGTTCTTAGTTTGGAGCTTTAGAATTCTTGACCTTTCTTTTCTTCTGTTTGCTCATATTTAACTGCCTGCTCACAGTTATCACAGAGAAGATATTGCATTACCTTATAGCTCCCAGTTGCTTTTGGATCACCTTCTTTGACTCACATTTATTTTTCCTGCCCTCTGACAAAACCATCAGGCAAGAAAAAAATATATGTATGTTGTATTGTGTATGTACATAGTATTGTGGAACCATGCGTTTGCATAAAAATCTTACAATCCCTTTTTCAACCACTGCTTTCCCTGGAACCTAACTTCAGAAGTTACCTGGGTAAAGGCCTAGTGCCCTCTCCACCCTAGATTCATTGTCATGGCAGGGGAATGGATTATAGAAATTTCAGACAGATTGGATTGGGGGAGAGAGTCCGTGTATATGTATAAAAGATCTGTATTTAACTCAGGAAGTGGAGATCATAGAGGTGAAAAGGTGGCAGTCTTCATGGGGAAGAACCCATGCCAAAAGGATGTATCAGCCAGAGAGTAGGCATCATGCCAGGAAAGATGTAGGTGAAAAGGGTGCTCCTATCTCTGGTTTCCTAGGGCAGCAGAAATGAAAGAACATGTAAATGTTTCCTTCATCCTTCCTTCCAAAGGACATGGATGTAACATGGAGAAAAAAAAGAAACAGCCATTAGGACCGACAGGATTTGGAAAACTCAGATTAAGAATCAGAGCCCAGGAGAGCAACAGACACATCTCCACAGACACAGCAGAGTTGAAGGCCAATGCCCAAGTTCAGAGGAAATGAGTTCCACATCAACAAAAAATAATAGATGACAGAAGGTGCCTGCAGACAAAATGCCCACACCACTTAACGCCTAAAAGCTTTGTATCTCCCCCTTCCATTTCCAGAACTTAGCTGCCACTTCAGGGAGAGAGGACAGAAGGAGCAAAACTCTAAATTGGCTTATACATGTTGAAATGCCTTAGTTACTCTGACTGCTTACTATTAAGTTTTTGCCATTAGCTGTAATAGAGATTCGAGGTAAAAAAAAAAACCCTCTATTTTTAGTAAATTATATGAGAATGTCACAAATTGCACACTTACATTTGTAACTATAAAATTTGCTCCTGCTACCTATGTCTGAGGAGATTGGAAGAACCAGTGTGGGAAGGATCCGTGTTCAAAATAAATTGACTCGTATGTCAATGTGATATGGGCATAGTCCAGCACGGGGCTCCTGTCCTGAACACAAACATTCTCTACTACTTCACTGCCCTCATCCTTTCCAGAAGCATTTCTTGATATATCTCATGTAGTAGAGAAGGCTCTGGGTACAGTCTTCATCATCCAGTAAACTCAGCAAGAGTTACAGAAACTGGCGTACATGGGACTACATAGCTGAAAAGAAGTATCTCAGAAAGGAATATGCTTAGGGGAGTAACAATTCCTGATAAGGCTGCCCAGACTGCTGACAGTGGTGGAGACCTGGCTTCCACTACAGTGACTCTTGATCACCCTAATCCTAAATCAGGAGCCACAAGTGTACAATGACAACAACTAGGGCACCACATTCCTTAATCAATTGGAAAAGCCTCAGGGGTTAGTCCTTGGAAAACCTGCTAACAACCAGCTCAACACTTACACACAGCCTAAGGAATTAGCCCAGATGGTGTCAGCCAATTAGAGAGACTCTTAGACTTTTCTTTTCCAATATGGGCCGCAGGGACTGCAGTTTTCACTTTTAAGAAAATCTACTGGGAATTTCTTCCTCCAAGTCTCTTGCCCCAGAGTATAAACTCTGTGCTGAATCAGGCTCCCAGCTGGGCAGGAAAACTTTCATTCAGGTTCACTCTTTGGGCCCAGAGTCTTTGCTTTCTTTTGAACAATACATTTTAAACCCTGTACTATATATTTAGTGGACACTTTTTTTATATACATAGCCTCATCCTAGGATATAGTATCTAGTGTTACAGTTTGGATATGCTGGTTTTATTTTTCTACTATCCTTTAAAATAAATAACCCCCAATTAAAAGTGTCCATGCATTACCTGGAATCATCACAGTGGGAAATATAACACTATGGCACAAGGAATAGTCTAGGGTATATTGAGGTGGAAAACTGGTGCCTATCTCTAGTCCCTACCATTTTTTGCTTTACTCCTCTTTTCCTATTTTCCAATTGACAAGGATATAAACCTAACAAGGGAAAACTATGCAGAATATCTAGATATATGGGACCATGCTAACCCTTCATTTATGAAATATTTCAAGTTGTCCCAGTGATAGTTTGTCAACTTGGTGCCATGGTGCCCAGATATGTGATCAAACATTATTCTGCATGTTTCTGTGCAGGTGTTTTTGGATGAGATTAACATTTAAATCATTGAACTTTGAGTAACTCAGAGTGCCTTTATATAATGTGGGTGGGTGAGCCTCATCCCATCAGTTGAAGGTGTGAATAAAACAAAAGACAACTGTCTTCTGAGCAAGAGGGAATTATGCTGCCGCCTTCAGGCTTGAACTGCAGCATTGGCTCCTTCTGGGTCTCCAGCCATCTCCCCCATCAGATTTTGGACTCTCCAAGCCTTCATAATTGCATGAGCCAAGTCCTTACAATATTTTTTTTCTATGTACACACATCTTATTGGTTCTGTTTCTGTGAAGATCCCTGACTAATATAGTTGACTTATGTGGAAAAGTTTATTAATTTTATATTTTCCAAATCAGTTAATGAACAAGCATTGCTTAGGGGTCTACTTGTGCTTTTGATGATACCAAAAAGTACATAAAATATAATATAGCCCCTGCCCTGAAGGGGTCAACAATCTATTTGAGGGGACAGTTTACATGCAAAATCACTACCGTCATCAAACAGCAGAACTCAAGTGCCCATAAATTGCATGGAAAACAGAAGCTATATTCAGTTTAGAAGAAGGGGAGTATCCCCTGGGCTTGATAGGATTAGGACTGTGATTCCCACAGTGTGATCCCCAGACCAGCAGCACCAGCAGCACCTGGGGGCTTATGAGAAATGCAGATTTTCAGGCCCCACCCTCAATCTACTGATTCTGAAATTTGGGGGTGGGGCCAACAGGCCACAGTTTAACAATCCCTCCAGGTGATTCTGATACATGCTAAAGTGAGAACCACTGGGTTGGGAAAAAAAACTTCAAGAAGCACTTTAACCAGGCCCTGAAGATCGAGAAATATTCCAGGGAGGAGTACGCAGTGAAAAAAAATCCAGCTTGGATAAATGCCTGAAAAGAGGTATGTGGGTAAAAGAAACATGTATAAATATTGGTCAGGAGACAATGAGGACACTGACTAGCATGACTAGAATGGTTTGAAACAGTGTACCATTGAAACAGGTTGGTTGGAAGGCAGATCCGTTCAGAATTGAGGAAGCTATTTTGGACTTTCTGCTTAAGGGGTCCAGACTTGGTTTCAAAGATTAAACTGAACCTGTATTCTATTTTATTTTTAGAGAGGTTTACCGTCATCTTTCCCCCTAGTGCAGTGTTTCTTAAAGTGTGATCCAAAACCTCCAAGCATCTGAATCACCTGGAGTCTGGCTAAATAAACAGATGGCTTTGCCCCATCTTAACTCTACTAAGTCAGAACATCTGCAGTATGAATGACAAAATGGCATTTTACAAGGATGTTCCGGTTAATCCTTATGACTCAGTTGCGTGCTACCGCAGAGGTCCCCAAACTATTGTCTGCTGCCCATTTTTATACAACCTGAAAACTAAGAATGTTTTTTTACATTTTTAAATGATTTTAAAAAAACAAAATAGGACTCTTGTGACATGTGAAAATTGTATGGTATTCAAATGTTAGTATCCATTTAAAACATTGTATTGGGACACAGGTACACCCATTTGTTGGTGGCTGTGGCTGCTTTCATGCCACAGCAGAGTTATTGCAGCAGAGACCTTGTGGCCTGCAAAGCCTAAAGTATTTACTATCTGGCCCTTCACAGAAAACGTTCGCTGACCCTAGCCCTTAGGTGATCCACAAGGTCTATGGGATTTTAGATTCAACTGATCTGCTGCTGATGATAATGGGGGTGAGTACAAATGCCCCATTGGAGCTAAAAGGAGGTATAAATCTGAAGCTTTCTTGGCTTCCAGATAGCAGACACCCAATCCTTTAATGCCAAGAGATTTCGAGGAGACACTAGGAGGGGCCCTGTGTAGACAAACATCTCCAGATTAGGAGTCTTACGATGGGAGGAACAAGCTATTTTCTCTCCTAGTGACAGGTCTGATTATTACGGTGATGGGAGAGGGCTAAATTGGGAGACAGTGAGAAATACTGCAGTTGAAGGCATTTTCCTGTAAGTTATGAGTCTGCTCTGGAAACGGATCCTTTTGAATCAGATAAGTTCAGGATGAGGTAGGGCGTATGACATCAGTAAAATTTTCTAGGATTCTGTGAACCATGCTTGTCTTTGAGTGTTCTACATTAACCTTAGGATGACAAAATGTATGGCTGCTGAAAGAGGAGCTCTAGGTCAAGAAATAGGTACAAGGAAAATTCTGGAAGGAATTAAATTCTGCAGTATGAGGTCTGGTTTTTATTCTCTGACCAGAAAAAAAAAATGCAGATGGTTTAGGGTTGGAGACAGTCCATCTCTGTCTCTGTCTCTGTCTCTGTCTCTCTCTCTCTCTCTCTCTCTCTCTCTCACACACACACACACACACACGTATCAGAGTGAGAGAGAAAGAAACAGACAAGAATACTAGAGTTCAGCTCAGACCCACAGATGCTAGGATGGTGGCTAGGATACCAGTGTTTTATACAAAAGTCTCAGTTACCTCATTCAACCTAGGCCACAGAGTAAATGGGGACTCCGTAGTCTCTAATGGGGTGAGCAAAAAAACCTCCCTTGACGGGCACAGCAAGTCCCAGCTTTAAACTCTGTGGCATAGCTGTGGACTCCCCAGACAGAAAGGCAGCCAACAGATCTGCCCCGCAAAGAGCAATTAGGATTTCTGAGACAGAGCTCAGAGCTTCCTCTGAGGCAAAGAGACTAAAGCACAAACAGCACCAAATACCATAAGCCCTCTGTGCAGAAGCAAAGCAAAGGTACTCTTTTCATGTGGCAGGGTGGGGTGGGGCTTCCAGGCCTGCATTGGCCTTTCACCGTCGTGATCAGAAACATGAGTTGCTGATGTAAAGGTCAGCAGCGTGCAGAGCTTGTTTCTACCCTGGTGAGGAGAGTTTTCCCCGACTGAAGGAATCTAATTGGTTGCTGATGAGTCACAGATGCTGAAGTCCACAGGCAGAAGCATCTGGTTGGCTGTCACTCTGTTTCAGCATTCCCAGCCATGCAGGTCTGTGATGAATGGTACAGAGGGAGCAAGAGCTATCATTTGGATCAATTAATATAATGAGAAGGGGTGGGAGGGCTACCTTCTCCCACATACCTAACCTAATAGCTATTCCTGCTGCTTCGTTTCCTCACTGCTGCGTTAAAGTGTGCCTTAAAAAAAAAAAAAGTAGTTTAGTAGATTGGAAACTTGAATGCTACGGAAATGTCAACTGTTTTTATTGTTGTTTTTCTTCTGCTTACATCAGTGAGGTGAGGGTTACAAGCAGCAGGACAAATACAGAAACAGTCGTGACGAAAAGCTCAAGGAGGACTCTGGCCAACAGAAAGGCTGGGGATATGAAATAGAGCCTCTGGGACCCAGTTCTAATCTTAGCCTGCTTTTGACGCTTGTCTCAGAAACCTGCAAGAAACATCTACAAGATAGATTTTCTTTCTCTTTTTCTCTAATCTCAGTGCTGTTAATTTCCACAGGGCTTTGAAGCTGGGGCTCTAGGCCACAGTGGAGTCTGTTATACATACACTGCACTCCAAATGTCTAATAGCTAGATCGTAAGAAAGATAATTAGCACATGTATAGGGCTCAACATGCAATATTCATTTTATATTCATGGCAACACTGCAAATAAATGCTATTATCCCTGTTTGTAAGATGAAGAAACTGAAAATCAGAATGGTCAGGAAACTTGCACAAAGTTTTGGGGAAAGTGGGGAAGCCCTTGGGGACCCCAGCACCTGCCTACTGAGGGTGGCAACGCAAGAAAGTGATAACCCCCAGTGGTCAGAGAGTCTAGCACTTGGAGTTCACATTTATGGATCCTTGAATGTGGACTTCTTTATCAAACACTTATTGAGCCTTGTGTGTACCAGGCCTTGTATATGCTGGAACTATAAAAATAATGGAGATATGGATTTTAGCTTCACTATGCTCATAATACAATGAGGGAAGTGCCAGTACCACATGTTAGGGCAGAGACAGGGCTATGCCCAAAGGGACATGCGAGCACAGAGGAGGAGCAGCTGACCAGCTGTGGAGGGCAAGATTTTCAAACCACTTAACCTTTATGGATCTCAGCTTCACCATCTTCACTTGACCTGTTTGGCCCAGGCAGAGACTCTTAACATAGTGTCCATAGATAGTTATATCAGGGATTATGTGAGGCTCCTGAAAATATCTATAAATTTGGTGCCCATAGGTGCATTTTTAGATAGGAAAAGGACCAGGTTCTGAAAGTGTTCTTTGGCTCACAAAAAGCTAAAATTACTGATGAATACTCTTTAATCTATAAGAGTTCTTCCACCTCTAACAATCTAGACATTTCACTATCAAGCCAAGAAAGGTAGAAATGAAATAAGAAAATATGAATAACTCTATCTAGAAAATATAATGTACAAAAGTGGTGCATAGTCGCATTGACAATTTTTAACCATCTAGATGTCCTTTTAGGAGACTTCAAATCAAAGGGTTCATGGTTATTAAGAGATCATAAAAACGAGAGTTTCTAATATAGAGAGTCTATGCCATTGAGAAGTTTTACTGTAGAACTGCCAAAAAGCCAAAACAAACAAAACAAGAAACTGAAGGTCACACCTGGGACTTCAGAATCACTTTATTTTCTGCAAAAGATATTAAAGGCTTTTTATTTACTTTGGAGAAGATAGTTAACCCTATGGAACCATTAGGGGCCAATAAGCCATCGAATCCAGATGAATTACCTCCGTGAAAGGGAAAGAATGCACTGAGGGAGGTTAAAGAGCATCTGGCTGAGAATCCTTTTATAACTCATAATCCCAGCCAGTCCAATTCTCTTTCCGGCAGTCTTCCAGGTCTCACAGCTGGAGCCTCCTAACCATGACCTACAAGCTCAGCCAAGCCTGGGCATTTGGAGGCTGGAAGCAAAATGTTCTTAAGTTAGGGGCAAATTAAGGATCCCAGATCATGAGTTTGGAAGCTCCATGTTTTTCAACGTTGTGTCCTACTCTGACCTTGGATCAAAGTTCTACAATCTTGGCTTTGGATTGGTCTTTAATGATTGCAGGTTTTGTCATTTGATGTGTAGGGCTCTGCTTTGGTTCTAGTTGGTTATCCTAGCAGAATTCTACAGTGCTTTGTTGACTCACCACTTTCCTCCTTGAAATTAGGGCCTGTATGAGAGCTACACTCAATTGTTGCTCTATCCGTATTCACTACTGTAAGAGCACAGGCTGTCAAACAGTCTTCCTAAACTATCCCCTATTTCTCCTTCCTCATTTTCACTCCAGGCTTCTCTAGCCTGACAACTTGACTGCTCTTGTCTGTACCCTAATTGCTTTATTTAGTGCCTTGGCCTCGGTCATTTCCCTGTGTAGCTCCTTCCTGTGCTGCCTGGTCCCTTGTTCTGCCCCACAGGAGGTCAGACATGGTGCTTGTGCAATAAAACTGGGAACATAGCACAATGCCAAACAGTGTATCGAACAATACATTATGAGAAGAGATAAGAATTTACCACATTAAAAAAAAGGCAAAAGCAAACTTAGGAAGTGTAGAGATCAGAAGATCCATTTTAAGCCATGAAGTGATGTGGAAGAGTGTTCAGGGAAAGGATTATGTGGCATTAGAAATGCATAATGGTTAACAAATCATTACTGATTTATAAAAAAAAGTCTCAACTTGATAAGCATGTGTTATTTTAATAAGTGCAATTCGAGAAGCAAGATAAAAGCAAATTAAGGAACCTCATTTATTTCCTCTAAAAGCTTAATGCCATTCCACCCAAAAGATTAATATGTGATGACAATCATGTACACATTTACATGGCATTAAATAAATGGTTTGAGAGCTATTATAGGGTTGAAAACCAAGAATGATGGACAGAAATCACTGTCAGATGATGCAAGCTGAGGGCTTGGATACTGAAAAGACCATTATTTGTTGGCAACTATTCATCTATTGGCTGGATAATAACAGAATATGTAACTTTCCGAGTAGCTAAATATTTCCAATTGGGAGGGAGGAGAGAGTGATTTGTGCCTGAAGTTTGGTAAGCTCAACATTTGGAAATCGACATCCTCTATTTAATCTCTTTGGAATAAAAACTAGAGGGAAGCATAGGCCCTCTGCAAGGGTGGGCTTTACTGAGATTAGTAAAGAGGGGATAGATTTGCCCTAAAGAATTAATAGCATTCATTACAGAAAGGGCACATGAGGCAGCATTCGAATATTCAGGAGCAGACTAAGAGAATGAAAAATCAGATTCTGGAACCAAGTTTACCATTAACCAGCTTTTTAGGGCTGGACTGCCTCCGGTTTCAGTTTCCCTATCCATAGAGGGAAGTGTTTGGTCACTATGCTCAGTAAGAACTCCCACTTCTAATAGTTTGTTGTAGTTCTACAACATGCATGAAATTCCTCTTTAGGGATCTGTGCTCACTCTTGGGTTACTGTCTCCCCCAACACCAGTACAAAATAGAAATATTTATTTCCTGATCTTCCCTCTTCTCAAATCTATACCTGTTTCCTCCATTTTAGTAACTACAGTCCCACTCTGGCACCACCGCTTTGTGTCTACTAGGAAAATAATTCACACTGAGGAATTATTGGACAAATAAGTCACCCTTCCCATGTGCATTGATTTTTCCAAACTAGACCAGGAGGAAAGAGAATGCGTAATACCAAGAAGTGAGTGACCAGTGTAAAAAATTCAGGAGTCAGAGTCAAATGGTGGGAAGAGAGATTTTTTTCCTCTCTCCCTCCCTTACCTGGGAAGAGATACTTTTGAGAGGGAACTTTCCAGAAGACCATTCCACTACCATAAATTCCATTTCCCCTCTTTCTTCTACCTTGTATCTCAGAGCCTGAATCATGTGTTCCCCCATTGGTTTAGTAGTTACTAGTATTTACATAGACATAATAAGTAAATAGCAATTTTTATTTAAATAATAGTGGGAGGATGGAAGAAATCAGAGGACTGCAATAGAGTTGAAGCTTTACTATAAACAGTAGATGAAATTTAAATATGGTAAATATAAAATAGCAGCATTCATGAATTAACAGATATTTGTTAATATGTATTATGTACTTGGCATTATTCTGGGCGTCAGGGCTACAAGTGAATGACACAGACAAAAGTTCCTACCCTCATAAAACTTACACGTGAGCAGAGGAAAGAGATTAATCAAGGGAAATAGATAAAATACAGGGTATATTAGCTAAATAGTGATAAGTGAAGGAAATAAAGATAGGAAGCATTGCCACAGTGAGCGCCAGTTGCTGTTTTAGCTAAAGGAAAAAGTCTTCATTGAAATGGTGACTTGTGGGGAAAGACCTTGAGGAGGTAAGGGAGTGAGTCTTGTACTGGAAAGAACATTCCAAGCACTGGAAACAGGCAGTGCAAAGGCTTCCTGGTATGTTCAGGGCAGCAGCCTGCCTGGTATGTTTGATGAACACCATGCCTTGCATGTTGAACAGCAAGGAAGCCACTGTGGCTGTAGAGGAATGAGTAAAGGGGAGAGATGGGCATTGAGATCAGAGAAGTAAGGGCCTTGTGTGACTTAGAAATATTAAAGTAAATACCAAAAGAAATAGCTAAGAGTTTAATATGGTGGTAACGAGGGAACAGAATAGTTAGATGGGGAAGGGACAGCAGTTTTTGCTTATAAGCCTTTCAGCTCTGAAATTATGTGCTTAAAATCTTTGAGCAAAAATAGAAATTATTTTTCTAATGCAGACAATGGTGTGGCAGAAAATGCATTGTAGCAGTTTAGGCTGCAAATGATTCCTAAAAGCTGGGCTCGTGGGAATTCTTCTCAGAGCATATAGAAACTTCACTGGGCCTTGAAGGGTGGCTATCATCTGGAGAGATGGAAAAGAAGTTAAGAATGTCACTATGGGACTCCAAAGGACCTGGGAGATCATGTAGCCCAGTTTCTTCATCTACCTGGCTATGAGGACCAGGAGATTTAGAAGGGAAGAAGAGAATAAACCAACTTGCAAGGTCTCACAGCTGTTTACTGGCACAGCTGAGACAACAATTTCTCTCCTCTTTTCCTTCCCAATAAATGCTCTATGCCATTCACCACAAAGACTTTTTTTAAACCTTCCCCACTCTTCTCAAACCTTTGACCCCCATCACCTGCTCCCCTTACCCTCTGCAGCTGATCTAGCTCCTAACTTCACAGAAAACATAGAAATCATACAGGAATTACCTCATCTTCTGGCCATCAAACCCAGATTCCCTCTGGTCCTTCCCTCCTCCCAGCTTTCTTCAACGGAAGATGTGTCTGTCACGCATAGCTGAGTGTTCTGTCTTATCCTTCCCTGTGGGGCTTCTGGGAAATTGCTTCTGTGACTTCTCTGTCTCAATTTCCTTTATTGACCACTCTTTTATAGTACATTTTGTAATTGTCCATCTTTTCAGGGCTACACTTGGGCCTCTTCTTTTGTCTTCTTTTTTCCCATGGGCAAGTTCACCCATGAATGCAGCTTTATCAGCTTCATGCTGATTAACTCCTAAGTCCATAGCTCCAGTTTTTTTTCTTTACCTTCATACTTGTGACCTATTACCTATCAGACATCTATACCTGGATAATCCATGGGCATCTCAAATGAATCTGATGAAGTTATCATCAACTCTCCTGCTTTTTTTCCTTTGTTCCCTGTTACAATGAATGGCAGTACTATCTACCTAATGGCTAAAGTCAGATACCTGAAAATCATCTGAAATTTCTTCCTTACCCTTCCATCCATTCTACCAGAAAGCATAGTCCATTTCACCTTCCAAACATCTCCTACTTTTCCTACTACCACCCCTATTACCATTAAACTAATTTGGACCTCTCTCTCTTCTCATCTCAATCACAGTTGCAACCTCCTAACAGATCCCTCAACCTTATTTTGGTTAGCACTTCTTTATCAGTCAAGGTTAGAGAAACAGAAGCCACTCTACTTATTCCAGATATAAGGGGTTTAATGTACTAAATAATGCTACATAACTGTTGGGGAACCTGGGAAAGCAAAGGATAAGAAAGGTGACATTGAAGACCAGGGAAACTGGTGCCTAAAGACTCAGCCTGAAACACTTAAGTTGGTGGCTGTCACTGGCTTACCAGGAAGCTTCTGTGAATATCACATTTTCCTGTGGATCTTTCCACAATTGCTTCAAGAGAATAATGGCTTTGCCTTCTTTTCAAAATCTTGCCTTCAAATTCTTACATAACTGCCTCTCATTAGCAAACTGTAATGTAAAATAATAAGTAGAAGAGTGTCTTGGGAAATGTAATCCTATCTTCTTCTCTGTGATGGAGAAGAACTTAGAAGGGATTGCAGTAATACAGAGTTGTCAACAGATAATCCATTTTGCCCTTCAATTCTGTTTTCTAAAATGCAGGCAGATCTATCCATAAAAACAAGTAATCATATCATTCTCCCACTTAAAACTCTTCAATAGTTTCCCATTTCTTTTAGGATAAAAAAAATGTTTTAACATTTTTCACAAGACCTTCATATAATCTTGCCCCAGCTTATTTCTCTCAATGATTTCTTCACCTTGACTACCTTTAAAATCTCATAATCTAGTTTTCAACAAATGTTTGGATGAGGAGCCCTAAGTGGAAAAGTTATTACATTATTGGCTATAAGGGATCAAGTTTGGCCAGAGAGGGACAATGTTTTGAATAACATCTTAAAAAAAAGAAAAGAAAAGAAATTTGGACTTAATATAATAGGAAATAGGTTCTTGAGTAAAAGGATGGCTTTAATGAAAGGCATATCTTAAGAAATTTGGTATTAGGATATTACAAAGTCAGTAGGAATTGAAACAGACACATAATTAGGACTTTACTGGAATAAATTGCTCCTGTTTTATTACATCCCTAAGATGAGGGACAGACAGGGTAGTAACCAAGGAAATAGAGGGTAAATTGGAAATGTCTTCATAAAACTTTAAATGAGAGAATTAACTGGCCTTGGTAGCAAAATACATGAAGAGGAGGAAATGGACAGGTTTTTGATTTGCAAGGATGCTAATAGGACTGATTTTGGTGAGTCTGATAGATTGATTTGAGGGTATGCTGGAAACAGATCCAGTTATCCAGCTAAATAATGCCCAAAAGTTAGCTGGTAATTATGCTAAAATCATCCATTTGATCTGAATTATCCATATAATTGTGCCACGTCATGCCCCCACTTCATCCATGTAAAACAGCCTCAGAACTGAAAATGCTTTATTTTACTCTTTGCCAATTCCAAAGCATCTTGTTAAGCAGAAAACATTCCCCAGGGTGGCAGAGTTTAAGTTCAGTGCTCTCTCTCTTCTTTTATGGAATATGCACTCTTGACTACTGGTGCTGTCAAAAGCTAAAGAGAAAGTCACCTGGATTTGTGTGACAGGACTTCCTTTTTTGAACTCTCTTTTCTATTTTTTTCAGAAAAACTCCACAACATCATTTGAAATAGAATCAACAGTTCAAAATAAAAGGTGTAGCCTTAGGAAAATGGGCTTCCTAATTGACAGAGAAGTTTTTTTTTTTTAAGTAAGTGCTCATTAAATTTACAGAATATTAAGGGATGTTCTGAAGAGATGAAATTCTCTATAACATTTATTTATACGATTAAATTAGTTTTATATTAAAAATAGTGGAATCATCCTTTTGCACCATCTACTCCAGGATTTTGCATCATTATCATTCAGAACTACCAAGGGATATACACTGTTATATTGCAACCTGAACAACCTCCAGTGTCCTAAACGCTATGAGGAGGGAGGAAGCACTAATGCCTGCTCTCCTTGGAGAGTAAGTATTTGCCCGAACTTCGTGGGGCAGTTAGAGAAGGAGAGAGGGGTAAGGAATCAACTCTCTCTCAAATATTGTTTCTTTTTTCTTTTATTTTTCTTTCTTTCTCTCTTTCTTTCTTCGTCTTCTTCTTCTTCTTTCTTTCTTCTTCCTTCTTCCTTCTTTTTTTTTTTTTCCTTAATCCTCACTGTGGTGGTAGTTTACAGATTTTTTCTGTGTGGCTTCCTGGACTCATTGAAAGGAGGTAAAGCCAGTAGGATGTGCTTGGGCCACCAGTGACTGGGGAACAGAGCTTCTCCAACCATGGAGCAGTCTTCACTCTCTCCAAATGGCTTGGGGAGAAGCCAAAGGAGATGCCCTTGCATCTTTGTGGTTACGTCTTTGCTCAAGTCAGATGTTTCCTCTTAGACAGCTTAGAGAGGGATTCATACCCATAAAGACACTTCTTCTTCCCAAATGACAGTAGGGCCACTAATGATTGAAAATACAAGAATAAAAATCTCTCACATTGCTTATTACAGAGTGATTGATATTATTAAATATAATAGCTAAAATTATAGCCTCTTCTTTTCTTATTGTTATTTAAACCCCACTGTTAAGTGGCTATATGACTGATTTGCGTGATTTTTAACCATATTGAGCTTTGGGTTGCCATGCCATCTACATTCCCTACAGAAAAATGGCTTAGGACTTACAGACGTGTGATAAATGAAATGGTATAAATTCATAGGTTTGTACTATTATTTCTTTAAAGAGTATAAAGCATAAATTTCTCTTATACACAATGGTGGAGTTGGGCATGGTAATGCGGCCTATGGACTTGCCAATCCCAGCAGTAAGCACGTTGACATTGGCAGAAATGTTTTTTTTTTCTTTTTTATTGGGGGAAAACTACAAAGCATTTATAGTATAATGTTTACAGTCACAATTTATAGTGAGCTGATTTCCCAAAATATAATACCACTCAAGTTGACTTATCTTGTTGCATTTAACAATCTACTCTGTCAAAGTAGTCCATAGAGTACATACATAGTGCTCCAACTGTATCTACGTACAACCAACGCTCCATTTTAAGTGTATAATTAAATGATTTTCAGTGAATTTACCAAGGTGTACAGTTAATCACATGAATCAATTTTTGAGGCTATGTTCTTTCTTAAAAAAAATATGTGTTAGAATTTAATAGTGAAGCCATCTGGACCTGGATTTTTCTTTGTGGAAAGGTTTTTCACTATAAATTCAATCTTCAAAAATAGATACAGGGTTAATCAGGTTACCTATTTCTTCTTAAATGAGCTTTGGTAGGTTTGTATCTTCCAAGGAATTTATGAATTTCATCTATTTTGTCAAATTTATGAGCAAAAAGTTGTTCACAATATTCCCTTACTATTTTAAAGCTATAG
The DNA here is from genome assembly GCA_963574885.1 of Lepilemur ruficaudatus. Taxonomy (NCBI): domain Eukaryota; kingdom Metazoa; phylum Chordata; class Mammalia; order Primates; family Lepilemuridae; genus Lepilemur; species Lepilemur ruficaudatus. The sequence continues at coordinate 60,516 of CAUYRT010063763.1, read as the reverse complement.
CTATGTCTTATTCAAGATATAAATATTTCTTGTGTAAAGAAATATCTTTGATATTTGATACTGTTTTTGTCCTGATCACTCTGGCTGGATATTTCTAAATTTATTGATCTTCTCAAAGAACTAGCTATTGGTTTTATTGATTTTCTTTATTGCTTTTCTGGTTTCCATTTCATTGATTTCACTCTAATCTTTATTAGTTTTTCTCACTTTGGGTTAAATTCGCTCTTTTGATTCTAGTTTCTTAACCTGACATTGGAGAGCTTTCTTCTTATCAAATCAGTGCTATAAATTTCCCTTTTTAGCAGCATCCCACAAAATTTGATATGTTGTCTTTTTATTTCCATTCAATCTTAAATCATTTCTAATTTCCCTTTGATCCCCTTTTCTACCTGTGGGGTTGAATGTGTTATTTAGTTTCCAAACACCTGGGGATCTTCCAGAGTTCCTTCCCTTGTTGATTTCTAATTTAATTCTATTGTCACCAAAGAACTTACTTTGCAAGATCTGAAACCTTCTAAATTTACCGACACTGGTTTTATGAACCAGACTATAATCTCATTTTACCAAGTAAGATTTTTGTCAAATAATATTTTGGTAAATGTTCTGGGTGCACTTGAAAAAAAATCCATATTCTGTTGTTGGGTGAGGTGCTCTGTGAGTGTAAATTAGGGCCAATTGGTTACATTGTGTGTGTCTTTCGTATGCTTACTGCTTTCCTGTCTACTCTTTATATCAATTGTTGCAAGACGTGTATTGATATACTAAACTATAATTCTGGGTTTGGCTATCTCTCCTTGCAGTTATTTCATGTCTAGTCTAGGTCTCCTCGTACTTGTGTTAGCTATTTTTGCTGCTGCTGCTGTTGTTGTCAGCTTGTTTATTTTACTTGCTCCACGGTCTTTTCACTTCCATTATTTTCGACAAGAAATCGGCTGTCACACTTAGCTTTGCTCCTCAGTAAGTAACATGTCTTTTTTTTTTTCCTCTCTGGATGCCTTTAAATTTTTCTATCACCAAGTGTGAGCCCTTGAACATGATGTTCCATAGCGTAGTTTTCTTCATGTCTCTTCTGCCTGGTGTTCATTTAGCTTCTTGGTTCTCTGGGTTATGACTTTAATTAAATGTGGAAACATTTCAGCCACTGTCTCCAAATATTTTTTTTCATTCCCTCCCTCTCTCACTCCTTTAGTGACTCCAATGACGCACATATTAGATTCCTTGAACTTGTCCCAGAGATCACTGGTGCTGTGCTCATTTTTCCCCTATTATTATTATTATTTTTCTCTGTGTGTTGGATTTTGGATAATTTCTATTACTATGTCAACATATTTACTAATCTTTTTTGTGTATGTGCAATGTCTAATCTGCTGTTGATCTCATCCATTGTATTTATATCTCAGATATTGTAGATTTACATCTCTAGGGTTTTGATTTGGGCCTTTTTCTATGCTTTCCATGTTTCTACTTCATTTTTTAAACATGTCCTTCTCTGCTAATTCTAACATCTGTGTCACTTCTGTATTGGCTTCAACTGATTTATTTTTTTTTTCCTCATTTTAGGTTGCCATGGGTGACCACCAGGTACTGGCCCCTCTAATCCTTATGAGTAGCTCTTAAAACAATTTTTAATTGCTGAATTATGTTCCCTGGAATGGGTCACTGAGTGGACACTGAGCCTCATGGGACCCTGCCTGATTAATTAACATGGATGGTCAAGTATCAAATCATAGAACCTACAAAGAAATAAAGCATAATTGTGGCTGACTTTCTTAAAAAAAAAACTCATGAAACCAGTATTTCAAACTGACAGTTTTGACTCTCCCTGCTAAAAATCAATGCATCTATAAATGACAGTGGAAGTGTTGGGTGGGCTTTTTGTCCACTTAAAATCTGTCCTTTCATTGTTTTCCAAGACTGAGATGCAAGGTATCTGTATTCGGAGAAATCAATATCTGTGTTATTAAATTGAGATGACTATAAAGCAATTCATGGGCTGGCATACAAGGGGAGGAGGAATTAAGCCATATGGAGCCAATTACTCTTGACAGACATCCCACACTCCAGACCTGACAGCTACCATCATGTCCATAAGTCTGAAATAAGACCAGCCCTCGAGAGGCTGTTTTCTTTGGACAGCTTGAATAAATTCAGCATATATTCTGATGGCAACTGAACAGCAGCCCTTTGAAACAGGTCCCTGATTTGAACAGCAACGTTTTCCATAGTACATTCAACTAAAAGAGAGATGACCATGCCCATCCCTTCAATTTTGATTTTTTAAAAACTAAAATAGAACTCTGTTTTCCAAATGAAACAGACATATAAAGATACAAAGAATTAGAGCAAGATACATCATAAAATTAGATGCTTTATTCTCTAACCCAGTGCTTCTTATATTAAATGTACACCTAGAGATCATCTTAAAAATGTAGATTCAGATTCAGGACAATTGAGACATGCTGAGACTCTGCATTCTCAAAGCTCCCGGGGTGATTCTGATGCTGTCCACAGACAACAGTTTTAGCAGCAAAGACCTAGAGTGTTTTTAAAAATTCAGCTTAGTTAGCTCCAGTGATTCTTAGACAATCATTCTAAAATCAGACCCAGAAATCTATATGTTTAACAGATTCTTCAGGTGATTTCGATACAGGTGGCCTACAGGCCACAATCTGAGAAATACCACCGAAGCCCAGTTACTGCAGCCATCCCCCAGGTTTTGCTAAAGCACTTCTACCAAATTCAACCAAATGTCTCATAGAAAAACGTGTCACCATCCTCAAACGTGGTTTTGGAACACTCAGAGTTAACAGGGATGCCACATGTCCAACCAACCAACCAACCAATACATGAAATTCTGTGGTCAAATAACTTTGAGATATTTTGACTACTTTGTCCCAATCTCAACATTTCACAACACACATCATCTCTGAGAAGTTGTGTAGGATTTTTAAAAAAGCAATTTAATTTGCCAATTTTTTCCAAACTTCTAAGAGCATGGAATCTTCCACCTCCCTTCTCCACAGTGTAGCTATGAACAGCCTGCAGGCTACAGCCACTAGTTTCGAGAATTCTATACTCAAGGGCACACACAAACCAACATTTTAGCAGTGACAAATGGTGTCTAAGACCCTAGATCCTTCTGATTTTAAAAAAGGCTTCAGCTTCCCTTTGTTTCACTGTTCAGCACTCAGGCTGTTTAACATCTTCATTCTTATCTGTCTCTTGGCTTTAGAAAAAGAACTGCCTTCCATCCAAGAAGACCAGCAGAAATCAGAACAGGAAAACAAAGAAGGAATGCCATACGTTGGTCTTGGTTAAATGCTAAAATGTATTTTCGCCAATCAAGAATAATTTTAGCCTGTCAAAGCCAAAACCCTCTTTGTAACATGCATAAAATACTTGTTTACCTCTTAAATGTTAAGTTCCTAGTTCCCCTGTGACCAAAATAAAGTCATGTTAAAGATTCCATGTTACTTTTCCAATTATAAACCCAAGTTTCCAAGATTATAATGCTTTAAAAAATATATCTGAGCAGAAGTCAAAGTTTGATTTTAGTTTCCTTTGTATCGCCCAACATAAGAACATAACGTGGGAGGGACAAGAAAAAACGCAAAAAAACCTCTCACAATCTTCTCGAACTTAGAAATTAACTGTTTCCGCCACTGCCTTAGAACGAGGTTTCACAATGAACAAGTATGGACAGAGAGTGATTCCCCCACGTCCCCACACCCCTGTGCACTTCGCACCACCCCCAGGGGTCCCCCTGGACCTGTTTTCTCCCATCACTTCCTGCCCATCCCCTGAAGCGAGCTCCTGGAACCACAAGTGTCTAAGGATTGTAAGCCCCTAGGAAGGCACAAGGATGTCTGAAAGGTCTGGTCTGTCCTCAGAAGCTTCTCAAAAATCAACATCTCCATCTCCCAAACCCTTTTTCAAGGCCCCTTGCAAGGCCACCAGTATGCAGCAAACATGGTATTAAGAATTTCATACGGTTTGTTCTGCTGAATCCTCCCCCAGCAGTTACCCTGGATGCAGGTTTGTGAAAGTTGCCAGAACCAAAATGGAGTCACTAGTGTTTAAAAACAAAACAAGACAAAAAAAAACAAGAAATGGAACCAGGGAAGGCCATTAAGAGAGGGTTCTAATGCATAAACACCTGATCAAAAAAATATATATCACAAAAGACTCTGCAAAAGACACACCTTGCACAAAGTCCATTACAACCTTACACAAAAAGAACACTTCTATGAGATCTGCCCGGCCACTGCCTGTCCAACCTCAGGTTGGCATCACCCTTGGTTACTGATCCTTGCAGCCAAAGATAAGTATCTCAAAACATATATGTCATCCTCCTCCTCATTTTTCCTTTAAAAACCTTTGTCTTGTTTTACCTCCCATGGTTTACTAAGGTGTGTGTACTCCCACTGCAAGGCTCTATTCCCAAATAAGTATCATTTTTTTAGGCAGCCTCTATTTGTTATTTAGGTTGACAGTATTTTCATTATATCCATTTTAAAGATGAGAAAACCAAGGTTCCAAGGAGTTCATCAACTTGTCCAATGTCGAGTGGAGGGGCTGGCATTTGAATCCACACCAGTCTGACAAGTTCAGGCTCTCAGCCTCGATGTCCTGCACACCCACCCTGTCCCCCTAGAGCACACACCTTCTGCTTACCGACATCTCCGTCAATGTCTCAATGTCCCTGCTCTACTCAACCACAGCTTTGCACCTATGGAGTCAGGATATGTTTGCTCCAGGGCCACAGGCTGGTGAGTCACCAAGCATCTAGAGAAATTCTCAGCATCTCTGTGGCTCTTACCCCAACCTTATTATCTGAGAGTCACAGCTCTCAGTGAGTGCCGGAAAGCTATGTAACTCTGTGCTAGGCAAAATCGATACCCACGTCTTAATCCCCAGAGCCTGTGACTGTGTTACTTTACATGGCAAAAGGAACTTTGTAGACTAAAGGCATCAATCTTGAGAGAAGGAGATTATTTTGGATTATCCAAGGGAGCTCAGTCTAATTACATGCATCCTTAAAGGCAGAGAACACCTTTCCCAACTGGGCCAGAGAAAAGTCAAGGAGATGTTTTCAACTCCTGACCTTGAGCGATCCACCCACCTCGGCCTCCCAGGGTGCTAGGATTACAGGCGTGAGCCACCGCGCCTGGCCCAAAGTCAAGTAGATGTAACACCAGAATGATTCAACCTGCCATTGCTAGCACTGAAAATGGAGGCAGGAGGCTACAAGCCAAGGAATGTGATGACTTCTACGGGCTGGGCATGACCAGCAGGTTACAGTCAGCAAGAAAACAGGTACCTCGGTCCTACAACCACAAGGAATTGAATTGTTCCAAAAACCCAAATGAGCAAGCAAACAGATTCCTCCCTCCAGCCTCCAGCAATGATGAAGTTCTGCCAACACACTGATTTCAACCCAGTAAAAGCCATGCTGGATGTCTGGCCTATATAACTACACAATGATAAATTTTGAAGAGCAAGACAGAAGAAGCCTAGACTGCCTTGAACAGACTGTTAGTAGATACATGGATGGTGAACTCTGCTGAGCAGGAAGGAAGTGAGAAGCATTATAGAAAAACCTAGACAGCCTTAGACAATACCAAAATCAACACGAACAGACGGCCAGAAGAAGGATGAAAATTATGGACGTTAAGGGTGCTTCCAGTGACTGCTCCGAAGGAAATGGGAAACGTGTTATTTAAAACTGGAGGGAAGATGATTTCTTGTTACACGGTCACAGAACACTGAGCAGAATGTGTCCTGCAGTTACGCGCACCGCAGAACGTGTAAGCACTGAGCCTGGGCATTTGGCTCAGGAGATTTCCAAGCAAAGTGCTGAAGGTGCAACCTTGTTTTCTCATGATGCCGATGGTAAGACATGAGAGGAGAGACACAAGCTGAGGGGAGAATGGCTCCGCAAAAAGGAGCTGGGGCTTCATGATCTGGGAACTTCTCAGCCTACCCAGATGGCAAAAGATGCTAAAATTAAGAGGTTCCCTGTCAGGGAAAGATGCTCTAGAGAAAGATCTAAGTGTGTGGCTATAAAGCCTTTTGCTAATTCATCATGAAGATCAAAACTTCGGAGAAGTGAGCACCGAGAAGGCTCTGGGAAGAGATTAAGGGCATGACTCACAGGCCCCTTCCACCGTCTCAGCAGTAGCCAAAATTAGATATTAAATATCTCAGAAATGTCTGTGGAAAGGCTGCTTGTCTGATGCAATGAATCCTGGTAACATACACGAGACAGACACAGAGTTCGTGAGCAAGTTATACCAGAAGAAACACTGCCAGCTTGGACTGATAGGGAAAGAGAGGATACTAAGTGAAAGAAGGCTCTCAGTCCTCCCAAATTCTACAGTGAACAAACAGACTGAAACTGATCAGTTGCAAAGCACAGGCTACCTTCCATTTAAAAATGGAGAGTGATCCAGCGAGCAGAGCTGTCAGTGCAGAAGTCAGAGCTGCAGAACAGAAGATCATTCCCGTAATAACCTGAAACTGCAGGGAACTTTCCCAGCTGGATTGATAAATCTTCTGGGGCTGGTGATCCCGTTTTACCTTTCATTTTCCTCCATTTTGAATCGGAATGCCTGTAACTTTGTCCAATGCCTACCCCACCGTTGCATTTTGGAAGCAGATCGCTTGTTCCTTTAGTCTCATAGGCTGACAGGTGGGAAGGAACTGGGCCGCAGGACCATACTCACAGCCTCCCTCATCCTTAATTTGGATAATTTAGGTGATATTAGATGAGATCTTGGACTCCGAGTTGACAGGCCGCCCAGTACAGCAGCCACTACCCACGGGTGGCTATTGAGCACTTGAAATGTGGCTACTGAGACTAAGGAACTGGACGTTTAATTCTATTTAATTTTAATTTTTAAAATCTAATGAGCTGCATATGATTAGCAGCTACTGTATTGGTCAGTGCACGTCTATAACTTGTTTTCTCGTCTCTCCCCAATAGAACGTAAGCCCCATGAGGGTAGTTATTTTGTCTATTTTTTTCCCCTGTGATTTCCCAAGCACACAGGACCGGCTCACGGTAAGCCCTTAATAAATAATATTTTCTGAGTGAATGAATTAATGTCTACTCCACGACACTGAAAATGTGTCATTTTCTGTGGCCACCCAGATCTGCAGCCTCCTTCTTGCATTTAATAAATTCCCTACTGCATTTCACTTGGTAGATGACTGAGCCCAGCACCCACCACTGAAGCTGAAAATGCCAGAAACTCCCTTCCCAGCCTCCCTTGCAGCTACGATGCAAGAACCTGACTACACTCAGCTGATCAGGCACACCCACCCTGGACTGTGAATTGGGGGCTACCGCACAAAACGCTAGGGACATGGCCATCCCTATGGCAACCACATCCTCCCAGGATGAGTTCAGTGGTGTGCTTTGGGGACACTGATCCTGGCAACGTGACCTCTGACGGTGTGGGCTCCTCATCTCTCAGCAATTCCCACTCTCCTTAAGTCACCCCAGTCCCTTTCTGTGGCTTGCATCCTAGACCTCTGACCACCATTCCTGTCCACCTCACCTCGGGCGACAGTAACTCAGCCCCAGCTCAAAGCCGCACCGTAAACCAAACGCAACACACCCGTGATGCAGGCCACATCACACTTAGCCAGCTAATCACTCTGATGGCTTCAGAATTTCCCCAGTAACCTTGAAACACATTCCACACGGTCGTTTTACAAGGCTGATTAATCTAATTGATTTCCAGAATTAGGATCTTTGAGAACCCAGTTATTTTAAAATCAATCTTCATCAGGAGTTGATAGCACCTCATCCATGCTGAGACGGCTGCAGGGGCCGGGAGGGATTTCAGCCAAGCTGCCTCCGTTTGAAGTTGTCACGGAGTCTGCCCAGACTTTAAATGCTCCCTGCGTCTCTGCAACACACACAGCGCTCGTGCCACCGACAGAAAGACGTGTTTCCAAGCAGGGACCCACTCTCAGTTGACCCGCACCTCTCATCACGCCTTCCTCATGGGTCCTGCACACTGAAGGATAATTCGGGTCACCGCCACCGAGCGTGTTTATTAGGGCGCATTTCCTTCGGAAACTGGCTCAGCACGAATCAAGAGCCCTACTGAAACACGATGCTTGTTCCTTGACACATTAGAGTTCACTCTCTGCAATTTGCCTTTGTGCACAAATGCCAAGTCCCCTGGCCCACGATGACAAGTATTTGCAAACCTTCTGAACGTATTCTTGCCCCACCCCCAGGATTCCTTCTCCCACCTGCGATGAGAAACGCCCCTTTCACCTTGTTGCACTTTCAGAGGCAAGACGAGCTCTGAAGATACTCTATCTGAAGCTCTTCCAATGCATTCTTTTAAAAACTGATTACAACATGAGCTTTAAAAAAAAAATTAGGAGCATATAATTTAATATGCTTTAGCCCCTCAGCATCACTGAGGGTGCGTGGGAAGCATTTACAAATCACTCCCTCGAGGCCCACACCCCAGGCCATCTCTGTCAGGGTCTCCGGATGGACAGGGAAGGAGAATAACCCTGTGAGAGGCTAGGTGCATGCTGCACAGACCTCCCCGCTCTGCCCAGTGCTCCCCCAACCACCCCAATTCACCCTGATCCGGGGGTGCCTGGATGAACTAAGATTCCTGGGTGAAGCCTCTTTTGATCTCAGGCCTGGACATGAGCCAGCAAGCTCGGAGCAGTGGGGAATGTGGGCGACCACTAGAATGTCAGGGAAAGATGCTCTGTCTTTGCCACAAGTCATGTATTCATGCATCCAACTAGCCCAGTGCCCATTCCATGCCTTATCTCGTGGGTTTAGAGATGGATATGACACGTCCATTCCCCGAAGCCCTGCCCCTTAACATTCATACGCACCAGGCTCGCCCGGGGATCTTGCTGAAATGCAGATCCTGAGCAGCGCGCGTCTGGGCTCTGATGCATTTCTAAGAAACGCCCAGGTGACGCTGATGCCGTAGTCCATGCTCTGAGTAGAGGGGCCTGGAGGAGCTTATTATCTACAGCGATGGTTCTCAACTCCCCAAGAATGTCTGTCAGTGTCCACAGACAGTGTGGCTGTCACACTAGAGGAAGGGCTGTCCCTGGCACATAGCGGATGGACATTAGGATGCTGGTCAACATCCTACAAAGTGCAGGTCAGCCTGGATCACAGCAAAGAACTCTCCGGCCCCACATCAACAGTGGTGAGGTCAGGAACCCTGATCGAGAGGAACCTGATACGTGTGTGCCTGTGACCAGCTCCCACGCTGGAAATGGGACTTCACAGAATCTAAATATCTGATGAGGCCTTCCTACATGCCAGGTACTGCTATAAGCACCTCAAATACATTGATTCATCTGATCCCTGCAGCAACCCCTGAAGGCAGGGGGTGTTATTAGTCCTATTGTACAGACGAGGAAAAGGACACTTGGAGATGCTAAGACACAGGCCCACGGACACCCAGTTAGAATGTGGCGGAGCCAGGACCCAAGCACCGTCTTTAAACAAAGCCCCTCATTATCACCCCGTGCTAAAAGGGACACAAGAAGTGAATTACTTCACTTCTTCACAAGAAGTGAGCCAAAGAAATAAACCAGCTCCATCTCCCCCATTCCTGGGTCTTTGTGAGCTCATAGCTCTACTGACCTGGACTTTACAGATCTCTGACAACATGGACCAAGGGACAACATGGACAGATGGCAATCAGAACTGGTCATAGGACCCCAGCCTCAACTTCCAGTCCCTCTTGCCACTGTCCAGCCCTTAACAATGTGAAGTGCTCCTGTCCCCTGCAGGATGGATGTCTTGTCCCTTCTCTGCCCCGTGGCCGGAGCCACAGCCCAGCGAGCCTGCAGGGTGCTGAAGAACATCTCTGCCCGTCTGGCTGGACAGCCCTGCGATGCCCCACCCACCCCCGTAGCCCTTTCCCCGGACCACCTGGACATCCCTTAGTTCTCCGGAGAAGTCTTGACACCCGAAAGACATTTGGTAAAGTTGAGAGACACTTTGGGTTGTCCTAACTAGGGACGGGGAGTGGGGGGCGAGTGCTGTTGGCCAAGGTCTCTGCTAGACACTCCACAGTGCACTGAACAGCCCCCGCGACACAGTGTGGACGTCAGGAAACCCTGCCTCAGGGAGTAATGCCTACTGCACACTGATCTGCACAGCAGCACTCAGAGACTTTATAGGGTCGTGGTTAAATCCACGCCTCAGTCAAGGGATGTGGGTTCACATCCTGACTCCACCACTTAATACCCGCTTGACCTTGGGCAAGTGACTTCACACCCCTGAACCTCAGTACCGTATCCTTACAGGGAGATCCTAGAGGCTGACCCAATGGGGCTGATTAAAGCAGTCAGTAAACGGCGGACAGTGGTACCATGACCGTCTTCGCCACCACCACACTGGGACGTTGCCTTGTTAGATCCTGGACCGCTGAGCATGAGGCCCTTACGACTGCACTCGGGGACCAAAGCTCTCAGACACAAAGGGTGTATTCATCTGCTCCGGCTACCCTAGCACAGTACCACATGCTGAGAGGCTCAGGCAACAGAAACGTATTATCTCGCAGTCTGGGCGCTACAAGTCTGAAATCAAGTTGCCTGCACAGTTGGTTCCTTCCTAGGGCTTCGAGGACGAATCTGTTCCCTGCTTCCTGCCTGGCGTCTGGTGGTTTGCCGGCAAACCTCGGAGGCTCCCTGGCTGGGGCAGCACAACTCCAATCTCCATGTGGTGTTCACTCCCCGTGTCTCTGTGTCCGACTTTCCCATTTTATAAAAACAGTCACGTTTATATCAAACATTAGGGTCCACCCTGCTCCGGCATGGCTCCATCTCAAGTAATTACTTCTGAACAACCCAATGCCCTCACGTTCTAAGGTCCTGGGAGTGAAGACTTCAACATGTGAAGCTGGGTGGGGACACAGTCAACCCATCACAAAGTCACACACCTCCCGGCAGGTAAGTGCTGATCATGCCCATTTCACAGATGGGGCAAGGGAGGCCCAGAAAGGCTACGCACTTTGCACACAGTTGCAGAAGCCTAGGAGAGTCCTCTATCCACATGACTCGTGCTAAGGAGGATGCCCCTAGAGGGGCTGATGGGAGAGGAAAAGGGGGTCTTGGTACATGCTAGAGACCAAGGGGGGAGGGAAGGAGCTGGTGGTTACCAGACAAGAACCAAGCTTCAGGGTAATTGTCAGAAAATTAGAGAACCTAGATGAGGCAGGAAGAAGCCAAAACAGAAATAAAGAGCTGTTGCTGGAATACACGAGACCACATATCGCCCTGACCCGTAACACCGCCGTCCCCTCTAGGCAGTGAGCGCCACACAGGCGGCAGCCTGGCTTGCTCTGCTGCAGACGCAGCCCCAGCACTGAGCGCAGAGCCCAGAGCCAACTAAACCATCATGGGGTGAGCGAATTGCTGGAGTGTGCTTCTTAAACACACGCACTGCACAGCCCGGACCTACGGGGTCAGAGCCGACAGGGTAAAGTCCAGACGTGTGTGGTTCCTACACCCCTCCATGCAAACAGACGGACGCTGAAGCTCCAACCCCCTGACAGAGATGAGTGTCTCTGGACCACCGTCAAGGAAACCCATGGGACTGTCTCAAGCTGGAGAACCTTAGGACCCAGAAGGACAGCCCTGGGCACGTGTACAGTATTAGACGCTGTGAACTCACGTATTATTTAACCAAAGATAGGTCCTCCAGGACGACTAAATCCACGCAGTAAATGGGTGTTTGGGAGCTCAGCACCCGTTAGTGGTGCATGATGACTAGGAGGTGCTATCAGATTCTCCGGGGGGCCGTTTAAACATCCTGACGGGCAGTTCGGAGCAATACGATTTCTCGCAGAGGTAGAAGTCGCTGCGAATGCTCTCCGGGCTGCCTCCACGTTTTACAGCTAACCTAACACCTTGTGTTTCCTCAGAGCAGCCCACTTTGTGACCTGGGGTATCCAAGACAAACCAAAAGTGCCTGACGGGCTGTCGCTCAGAGGAGCTCCCAAAGCCCCTTCAAACGCAAAGTGTTGGGATTCCAGCGGCAGGAGCAACCTGGAGGGCCCAGATCTCCTGCAGCCCTCTCGTAAGTCGGCTGGTGCCTTAACCCCCACCCTGTCCCCTGTGTGGAGAAGGAAAGGGGCAAGGATGACCCTAGCTGCTGTAAGAAACAAGCCTTTACAGATATAGCGGCCCAAACAAAGCAGAAAGTTATTTCCTGCTCACACAAAATCCAGAACGACTGTTCTAGACCACAGAGGGGCTCTTTCCAGCCTGTTCTCCACTTTCCAAGGCCACCAGACAGCTCAGAGGATGCTCGGCGTGGGGGGATTCGAGGGACCCCGTTTCCCAGCATCCCCTGCAGGTAGACGTGGTCATGTGACTGGGTTCCAGCCAATGGACTGTGAGCAGAAGCGCTGGCGTCCAGTTTTAGACCAAAGAGGAGGAACTGGATCTGGTGAGCGACGCACGTGGCCCCTCCACACCTGCTTCAGCCAACACAGGTCGTCCTGCGTAACTGAGGAACAAAGACGATGAAAATCACGTTGATGGCAAAAACGGCGATGGTGACAACAGCATTAAACACCAGTGCCAAGTGGACTTGTCTCCAGGTCTCCCTCATCTGGGGGTCATCCCCCCACCCCGACAATGTGGTTCCAAGGGGCTGTCTCCTCTTGAAGTCAGGAGGCGGACTCCGATGACACCTCACGGCCCTGGCCAGGGAAGCGAGTGATTCAGAAACAGGCACAGGGTCGGACTCAGGCTAAGCAGGAGTAATGAGCCTCAGCGTGGGGCTTGTCCGCGCTGCTGGTGACGGAGACGTGACAATGGCAATCTGCAATGCCCAGGGCCCACCACCACCCTGACAGTTAGGCCAACGTGGCAGAAATCAAAGACAAGAGGAACGGAGCACTCGATCCAGCCAAGCTGTGAGCCTGGATTTTCCACCAGCCTTCCCAATTTTAATGGCCCACCTAGTTCCTTTCAAAAACTGGTGAGAGTCGGGTTTCTGTCACAGTCATTGAAAGAGCCGTCGGTGACACATGCACTGTCCCAAGCGCTCTGCTAAATGCTTCACGCTGATGAACCCCCTTAATCCTCCCAGAAATCCCACGACGGGTAACCGCTGTCACTACTCCCGTTTCCCAGAGGCAGAAACCGAGGCTCAGAGAAGTCAGCAAAAGTGCCAAAGGTCACACAACCAACCAGACTAGAATTCCCACCTGAGCAGTCTCATTCCAAACTCTTATGCTTGCCGGCCACAAACATCTTATGAATGCCAGTGTATGCCAGGCACTCGGTCTCTGCTTTCACCCTGGGGGAGGTAGAGGGGGGCAGCAGGGGGCTTCGGTGTCCAAACTCTGCAACAGAACAGACACGGGTTTGGATGCCAGCTCTGTACCATTTCCTGTGTGGCCTCGGGAAACTTACCTAGCCTCTCTGAGCTTCATAGGAAAAGGAAGCAGAAACAGTTTTCTGTTGCTTAGGGTTGCTAAAAGACCCTGAAACGGTCTGGGGAAACTAAGCTTCCCCCTGAAAGTGCAACGTGAAATCAACACACCAACGTCAGGGCAGAGAAAGGGGCACAGTCGCCCCTGAGACAGGGGCCTGAGCGGTGGAGAAGGCTGAGAAAAGGATGGGGACTGGCAGCATCCACCCATGTACTGCCCAGGGGCCAGTGGGCCTCGCCTGTGACTGCCTGTCCTCTCCTGGGACCACAGACCAGACTGCCCCAGCCATATGTCACCAGGTATCGCTCTTGACCCCAGCCCCCCTCGCTGAGGCCATGCTCTTAAGCAGCCTTCAGATGACAACGTGGCTTTCAGTGAAGCTTGCCTCCGAGTGAATCGCTGAGTTGAGGGCATGGGCTCTGCAGCCAGTATATCCGGGTGTGATTCTGAGGTCTGCCCGCCCTGTGCGACCTTAAGTAAGCCACTCGCCCTCTCTGTGCCTGTCTCCTCCACTGTAAAATCAGAGTTCTGATATTAATAGCACCCACCTCAGAGAGCTGCTGTGTAAAACAAGGGAAATGGTTCTTATCAAACTCTTAGAAGCGCTGGATCAATGCTGGGTGTGGCTATGATTCTCAACATCTGTTCAGCTGAGGGACAGGGACCAGCCCAAGCTCCTGGAAAACAACCGTGGAGCCTCAGGACCCAGATACTCTGCTCACCAACTCACCAGCCTCCGAAACATGCCAAGGTTACCACTTTATTAGTTTGCTAGGGTTGTCATCACGGCCCAAACGGTGGAAATGTATTTTCTCCCCAGTCTGGAGGCTACAAGTCCAGGATGGAGATGGCAGCAAGTCTGATCCCTCTGGAGCTTCACTCCTTGCCTTGCCGATGCCGTCCTCGCCGCCTGATCTTCCCTCTGTGCAGGTCTGTGTCCTAATCTCCTCTTCCGACAAGGACACTGGTCCTACCGGATTAGGGCCACCCACTCAGATGACCTCATTTTACCTTAATTACCTCTTTAAAAGTCCTGTTTCCAAGTGCAGTCACATGCTGGGGTTCTCCGGGGGTCAGAGCTTCAATGCGCAAATCTGTAGGTTTGGGGCTGGAGAGACAGACGATTCAGGACGCACCCACCACCTTGAGTTTGTGATTTTCAACACATCTTCAGATAGTCCGCTTACCTGTCCCTCACAGCAGGCTGGTGCCTTTGCAGGGCAGGGATCTTCACTTCACAGGTGGGGAAATCAACAGGTAAAGGGACTCCCCTGGGGTTGTAACTCCAGAAAAGAACGCAGGTGGAACCAGAACCCACTAATCCAAGTCTCGTCCCGGACTTCTGGCATGGGCATATCCTGGCGGGTTTGTGAGTTTTCTCTGAAATTTGTTATTTTGATTCTTTTAAACTTTATTTTTTTTTAATTTCAAAATCTTCACGGGAGTACAGACATTTAGATGGAACACTCACACACTGCCGGTGGGACTGCAAACTAGCACAACCCCTATGGAAAGTAATATGGAGATACCTCAAAGAATTCTTTTAAATTTTAATTTCAAAGGTAGTCTCTTCTAAATTCAAGCATGCATTTTCTGTGTCACCTGGATGACCCGTGAGTTATTAGTTTGTCCTGTTGCATGCTTGAGCATTTGTGATTGCGTTGATAACCTCCTTGGTGCCAAGTAGTGAAACTTGAATTGTCTTGAACCGATGGGAAATGGTGGAGCAATCTTAACACCTCGGTAATGGAGGTCAAGGGTGAAGGTCAAAAAAAGGTCACTTTGGAGAGAGAAAATGGTGACGGAATGGGGTTTTCACGCGGCAAACCATTGGCCAGGGACGTCGAACTCAGACAAACCCACACTCCAGCAGTCAGTGCTCCACGCACTTTACGAGACGTGATTTAGTTTCAGCCAAGGAACACCATCCATCACGTTAAATTAATGTTGCTAATTTGGATTTTATTGGTTTTGTAGGTCTGTTTGCATTTAATTTATAAATTTGTTTTAGCTCTGCAGCTGTATAAGAGCTACAAGCATAAGGGCATTTATAGCTAGTTTTATGTTTGTACTGCTTAAATAATATTAATTTAAGTTTAACATTAATTTTGAGTCATTAAAGTCAACACGGGGGCTCCATGAGCAAGTGTTTTCTCATTGAAAGCCCCCATAGGCAGAGAGTGGTCAGTTTCCAGAAATGCTGTCCTACATGGCACTGCTCTCCAGCTCTCGGGCCCTGGGACAGGAGTTACTACGTGAAGAAAAAGGAAGTGAACAAAGAAAGGACAGTCCTTCTCGGTCTGTTTCTGATCGGATTTGCTCCTCCTCCCTTTCACGAGTTTGCAGACGGTCCAATGGGTTGGAGAAGGCAGCCATTACCTTCCCCACACACCTCTTAGGGAACTCACTACGCGAGTCCAAACCCTGGAAGAAATAGAACCTTCCTGCCCAGCTGATTGGACCAGGGTTAAACAACTGCAAATGTGGGCCAATCAGATTCTCTCTTCTGGGATTTTAGAATCAAAACATTTAGAGAATGAGCCAATAAGCTACTGGAAGCCAAGCTGAAAGGTCCTGCAGACTCAGAGCAGGGGCCACCATTTGGAGCAGCCATCAAGGGCTGTGCATGGGTAGATGAGTGGGCAGAGGAAGCCATCCATGGTAAGATGAGAATGAAGTGGCCGGGCCGAGAGAAGCAGGACGGGCAGTCCACACAGGCCCTAAGACAGTGACCGAGATAGACCATGAGATCATGCTGATGTCCCAGCTCCCGGCCTCAGAGACCTGCTGTGAGATGCACCTAACTCCTTTCAATAAACCCCTTTGACCTGAGCTAGCCTGAGTGGCTTTCTGTTCTTGGCAGCCAGAGCAACCTCTCTATGGCCTTTGATTTGTTTGCTGCATATTTGTGCCCACTGGAGACCTTCTAAAATCTATCTCACAGTTATTTTCATGTTCCTGTATGCACCAATTTGCTAAGGAGACTTTTGAGGACAACAAAAGCAGAAAGGAGGAAAGTTAGGAGAAGAATATTTATTGAGGACCATCTTGAATAGTGGTTCATATGCATGACCGTATTTCTCACTATTCCTCTGAAACGTGGGATTATACTTATTAAACAATACAGGAACTGGGACTTATCCGAGGTCAACAGCAAGAAAGAGATGGAAGATAAGAAGGGGTGAGAGATAGGAAGTAATGGGAGATAGGAAGTCATGGGAGACATGAAGGGATGGGAGATAGGAAGTCATGGGGGACAGGAAGGGATGGGAGATAGAAAGTCATGGGGACAGGAAGGGATGGGAGATAGGATGTCATGGGAGACATGAAGGGATGGGGACAGAAAAGGATAGAAGATAAGTTGATCTGGTTTCTATTCATTTCCCATCGAGCTTGATTTCCCTTGGAGGAGCCGTGTCCCTGTCTCGGGACTGGACACAGGACTCAGAATGCCACATGCTCGTCAGTGCCTTTTGCGAACCATCCCCAGCCAGACGCAGGAATACTCACTCCTCACTCCACTAGCACCGGCTACCTTGGGCCACAGCTGAGAGCGAGGCAATGCAGTGGTTTGGCTCCTGGGCTCACATCCTGACTTTGCTGCTCTTTGATTCGGCAGTATTGTCCTGGGCCTCGGTTTCTTCCTCTACGCAATGGAAATATTAACAGACTACCCCGTGGGGTCACTGTAAGGATTAAGTGAGCCAATGCATGCAACAGTGCCTGGCACTGGGTCTAAAGAGCCACTTGGGGAACCTCAGGCATTATTTCCTGGTACTTGGCACAAAGCAGCAGGCCCCACCAGCCTTGACACAGGCCAAAGCTTCTCTGCAGCAGAACTTGCCACATTTCCCCAAACCACTGGATACTGATTTTTAATAGGAATAACCTTAGATGAATCTCATTTATAGAAGCAACTGCTTCAAACTGACCCGAATTGATCAGGCATAAGGATTTTCCATTAGGTGGAAATTAAGGAAATACATCTTCCAATATCTCAATTAAAACAGGCTCCGTTTTGCAAAGGTAGAAGCTGTTGATTTGATTTTAGTGCCTGGGGAGACATTTTGTTGAACAAAATGATCAATAAGGTAGAAGGCTCCTGGGAGGACAGAGCCCCTCTCCACAAATAACGCACCCCCTCTCAGAGTCTGGGACCTTCCCTGGACTTCATCCAGCCACCCAGAGTGACAGTGAGGCAGGGCGCTTTGAAGCAGCTGCGGGGGCCTCCCCAAAGGGCTGACGGCTGCAGGACAAGGTGCCAATAACCACCCTACCTGTCCACGTGGAGCTGACAGTAGCCACAGGCCTCCCGAAAGGCAAAACTAAGTTATCCCTCCTCCTCCTTCACTGTCGTCAGCATCATCGTCACGGCAAGGTGAGCTCCCTAAGGAGAGCTATGTGGGTCTAATCTGTGCACTGAAAAGTCCTGGGCGGGGGCAGATGTGGCACGAATGGCCCTGACTCTCCGGCCCCCCCCCGCACGCACGGCATGCCCTCCGCCTCGTGATTTGTGGCTCTTCTCACCACAGGGGCAGACCGTACTGCCCTGTCTCCTTGAATCCAGGCTGGCCTTATGACTTGCCCGGCCCTCTGCAGGCCGCAGAAAAGATGGTTCACCACTCCGCACTAGACCTCAAAGGCTTGGCATCTTGCCACTTCCTCTCTTGCTTTCTGCCATCACCACGAGAAGGACAAGTGAGCCTGCTTGTCCCGGGACAGGGACAAGATATACGGTGGCAGGACCCAGCTGCCCCAACCAGGCCAGCTGAAGCCACCCAAGATCAGCCAACAGTCAACCCTCGGACACACAAGCGACACGAGCCGAGCCCCTCAGGGCCCCAAGCTGACACACAGACATGTGAGATAAACCAACGCTTGCTGTTTAAAGCCACCAAGTTTTGGAACAGTTTATTACATGACATGATTGGGCAAGAAGTCACTGACATACTGGCATAGCCATACAAAGCGATAGAACCACTCCATTAAATAGATACCAAACACCGGGCACCTGGTTAAACAATTTACAGACATTACTGATCTGTCTTGATTTAAAATGCTGATATTTTATTCATCATGAAATTTTTCCATTCATTTTGATTTTTTAAAATATCGCATTAATATATTATTTGTCTCAATCACCGAGTTCTTGGCACCCCCTTAAATTTTGCACCCCCACTGCTCGCCTCGCCTCCTTCCCACTCCTGATCACCACATTCATTCCTTACAAAGATAAATCCGTCACAAATGAGGGCCCAGATGAAGCCAGAGCAATATGAGCAACAAAATAAATAATGCGGTGTTGGATTATAACTCAAAGCGTAAAATAAATATCCATGCGTTCCATACTGATGTAAATAAATGACTGGATAAATAGATAAATGTGGGGGATAGACAAATGTCCCACGGAGAATTCCAAACAATTTACGTAGATACTCCGGTTAAGGAAAAGGAGCAAAAGTCCCCGCTCCTTACGTGTGAGCCGCCCATGGTGGCTTCCCGCCCAGGAGCACAGAATGAAAAGAGGGGGGGTGACAAAGAGTAACTTTCTAGCAAAGGAATCTGACAGAAGCCAGCTCAGTCGGTGACCGAGGTAAGTTCTGCCAACAGCGAGGGCCCTCGATTCGACGCGCTGAGAACGGCCCTTTGTCCCAGTACCCTCCGCCCCAGACATCAGCCCTGGACTGACCATGACAAAAACATCAGACAAACACCAACGCAGGAATATTCCACACGCTACCGCAATGGTACTCCTCCCATCCGTCAAGGTCATTCACAAGAAAGGACATCTGCGAAACCACCACCGTCTACAAGACCTAAGGAGACTCGACCACTAAACGTAATGTGGTGTCCGGACGGGACCCTGGAACGGAGAGTGGACGTGAGGTAAGAACCAAGGAAATCCTGACACAACACGGACTTCAGGCAATGACCACGCGTCAGTGTCGGCCCGACAGTTGTAACGCATGCACCATGGGAATGTAAGACGTTAACAGTATCGCGTTACCATGGTAACATGAGCGGAAGCTGCGTGTGGGGTAGATGGAGACTCTGCACTGTCTCTGCAACTTTTCCATGAATCTAAAACTACTCTGAAAGAAATGACGTATTATAAAAAACAAGTAAGGCCCAGACATTAGTCGCCCAAGGTCACAGAGCTACGAAATGACAGCGTTGGGATTCTAATCCAGGATTGTGTTGAAACCAACACCCTACAGCTCACCTGCATGAGAAGTGACACTTTCCCATATCATGAAAATAAGAAAGGAGGAAGGCGGAGTGGAGAGGAAGAGGAAGGAGGGAGGGAAACTGACCGCCATGCATTTGGGCAGTAAATCCACTGACAAGGGCCTCTCCCTACCGGCTGGAATCGGCCACCTGAAACGCCTTGCGCCCCCTCCTCCTAAATGCACAGGCAGCGGCTTGGGCGATGCCATGAGCTCATCCAGCTGCGCCCGTGGATTCCATAGCTCACACCCGCCATTTTACCTCCACCACTTCACAGAAGCAAAACCACTGTGCCCAAGTCCCCTCCTCCAGACGAGACGCACCGCCCCACGCACCACGCACATCCATCTTGCGGGCGATGGTGTAAGTGGTTTGGGGTCCTTTGAAATCAGAGATTTATTCCCGCTTCCCTCACGTTTTATTAGGGAAGGTTTATCATCAGTATGAAACTTTAATTCCTCCAAAGCCGTGGATTAATAGACTCATAAACTTTAATATCTGGCGCTTTATGCACTTCACGCAGGATGTACTCCGCACGGCTGGGAGTGACAGCTCGGCTCCACTTCCTGCTCTCCTCCACCCTGCAACTCTGAGACCTCTGGGGGCACAGTCAGGTTCGCCCTGAGGAAGCATCGCCTGGCGGAGGAGGCCAAACGCTGGAGTCGCCAACACGGGCCCCGATCCTGGTCATGTCACCAACTAGCTGTGCAACTCGGACCTACTGTTTGCCTCCCCGATCCTTCGCCTGTAAAACAGAGATACAACTGGAACCCACTCACAAACATATTGATTATTCACGGTGTGCATGTGGGGGGAGGGGGCAGGGTAGTAAATAACTGATGACACCGGTCAAGTGATGAGTGTTGGTCCAGGCAACAAGAGCTGTGACCGTGACGATTCTTGACCTAATGCTAAACAGCTCACAACGCACAAAATGAAAAAAGAAAGCCTTCTGTGTGGCACGGAAAGATAAAGACGCCCCCCGGGACCCCTGCAGAGAACACAGAGCCCAGAGACCAGCAGCCTCTTAACTACGTTCTCACCCTCAAACCAGAGCTCGGGAGCCACGTTGGTGCATCGTGTTCAGCCCGTGCCACCGTTGGAAATGCAGCCACCGCTGCTTCCTGGGGCAAGAATGGCCTGTCTGTCCTTCCCAAGACAGCGTCAGGGGCCAGGGCTTCGGCTGAGCTCTTTGTAACTTTCTAATTCCTTTTACGACAAATTGGGAAAACAGACCTCACTGTTTTTCATAGCTGTGCTCCCTTTCCCTCCAAAAGACCACTGCTTTCTCAGCAATGACTTAAGTAAAACAGCAAAGTGACAGTCATACGGATTATACAACATGCAGCGATTCAGATAACAATAATGGTAATGAGCCTTTACACCAGTGGTTCTCAACAAAGGAACACGTGGCAGCATCTGGAGAGCATGCTGGGTGCTGGGCAGCCGGTGGGTCGAGGACAGGACGCTGCTGACGGTCCCGCGACACTCAGGACAGCCCCCACAACACAGAATGATTTGTCCCATGGTGTCAACAGTCCCCAAGTTGAGACACCCCAGTTGACACGGATCCTTTACTATGTGCCAAGCTGGGTTCTAAGGGCATGCATTCTCCTTGGCCACCTACGAGGAAGCCACTGTGACTACTGACCTTGCAGATGAGACTGCCAGCCCCAGTCCTTTTTCCCTCAAACCCTGGCATCCACCATGGCCTCATTCTGGGGAGGGTGCTCTTCTTCTCTACCCTGTGAATCTGGACTTACCCATGTGACCTGCTTTGGCCAGTGGCACCGGAGTGACAGTGTGCCGGCTCCGAGACCAGGCTCTGAGAGGTTCCACGTGCTCCTGCTTCCCCTCCAGCACCTCTGCACCTCCACGAGAGCAGCAGCCCCCTCCCATCCCACCGATCCCAGGAGCCACCCAGCGGACCTGCAGTCATCCAGCCAACCCCAGGGAACCCACAGCTGCAGGAGTGACAACAGTGACAGCTGTTTCAAGCCAATGAGTTAGCTTTGGGATGGCTGGTTCTGCTACAACAGCAAAATAGACCCCATCTTAGCCAGGAGGAAACTGACGCGGTTTAAACCACCAGCCCCGGTCACACGGCTGGTAGGTTCAACCTGCACCCACCCTGCGGCAGGCCCTATGCTGGGTGCTCCAGGCCCATCTGCAGAACAGCACAGACTCAGGGCCGTGCCCTGGGACGGGTGTGGCTGAACTTGGAACCCTGGCACTCTGGCTCCAAGCCCAGTACCTGTGTCCTGCCACCACTGGCCACCTGTTAAGCCACAGGCATTAAATGACTGGCAAATTTGTGCTTCAAGGGACACTTGGACACTCCAGTAGACTGCAGCACGGGCTCCTGGGGGCCGTCTGGAACCCCCTTGCTCTCCTACTGGCATACCCATTGCCAAACCCTTCAACTTCACCTCTGAGACATCACTCAGGTCGGTCGGCGCCTCTCTGTGCGGTACCCACCTGGCTCTCAATGCCCACTCCCAGCCCAAGTCCCCCACGCGTGCCACTCCCCACCATCTCCTCCTCCCTTCCCCCACCCCTCCAAGCCACTGTCCACACAGTGACACTGTAAGTGCCTCTGAAGACGTCCCTTCCCGGGAGAGTGGGGGAGTTTCCGGGGGCCCTCATCGCTGCCTGAGGGACAAAGAGTCTGGCAAGGGCTGCACCGCCTGGGCCCCCGGCCACCCAACTCACCCCAGGCTGCCCCTCCTCTCTCTCTCCTCACTTCATCGACAGCCGTTCCCTGGGTGCTGCCTCTGAGCCAGGCACGGAGACACAACTGCGAACAAAGGGGCCGAGGCCCCTGCCCCGTGGAGCCTTCAGCTGGGAGGCAGTGATGGAGGCCGAGTGCCAGCCTCTGCCCGCTCCCAGGAAGCACGGAGTTCCGTCCAGCCGTCTGCACCTCACCTGCCCGCGCTCTCTCCCTTCCTGCCTCGCGGGTCCCTCTCTCCTCATCGCCCAGGGCTAAGTCAGACCCCAAGGTTTCTTGCTCTGGCACCACCCAGCACATGGACATCAAGCACAGACCCCGGTGGGTAAGGGCGTGTGGGATGTGGGCCGCTATTTCATGTCGAAATCCCACACTGGCCTCCTCTAAGACCCATGTCGAAATCCCGCACTGGGAGATGCAACCCAGTTTCATCCACGTTATACTCCTCGGCCTTCGCTGTGACAGAGCGGGGTGTAACAGGGAGAGGGGACAGTCCAGTGAAGAGCAAGACCCTGGAGTTTAAGCACATTGCAGCTGGAGAGGAGTCGGCAGAGACGCAGCAGCGAGCGCCAACAGAGCCCCAAGCCTGCTGGTTGCCATGGGAACCGCCTCCGGGTCTGCCTGACCGTGAGGAACGCGATCCCACCAGACGCCAGCTCTCAGTTTTGCTGTCCTGACCGTGGGGACACCCTCTGGGGTGGCCCCGTGATCCCACCTCCTGGTGGTCACACTCCGTGCAAGCTCCTCCTCTCGAGCGTGGGCAGGGCCTGTGAGTCGCCTTCGCTGAGCAGAAAGCAGCAAAGGTGACGAGGCCACACGAAGACTGCAGCGTCCACCGTGCTAGGACACCCTGTCTCCCTCTCATCCTTGCTGCCTTTGGGAGCAAGTGGCTGCGTTGGGGACGGGAGACCCAGAGAGGCGGCAGGGGGCCGAGGGCGGCCTCAGCCACGACCAGCTCAGGACCGGGGCTCTGTCTCACAGCCACAGAGGGCTGAACCCACCTGGTCGAGCCTCAGATGAGACCCCAGCCCCAGCCGCACCAGAAGGGCAGACTGCGAGACTCGGAAGCAGAGGACCCAGCCAAGCCGTGCCAGGCCCCCAGCCCGTGGAAACTGAGATAATAAACGTGTTGCATTAAGCTCCTAGGGCTGTTTAATATTGTTTTGTGGCAATAGAAAGCTAGCACGTCACAGGGTGCAGGGACCGTCTACAAGGGCCCCCCTTTCCCCTCTCCCAGTGACACCTGTCCATGGATCAACACCGTGTCAGCCTCCTCAGCTGTGCTAGCTCATCACCCAAACCATGTGGCCTAAGAAAACAAATTCATCCTCTCACAGTTCTGCAGGGAAGAAGCCTAAAGTCAGGGTGCCAGCAGGGCCGCACCCCCTCTGAAGGCTCTAGGGAAGAGTCCTCCCTCTCCTCCTCCCAACTTCCAGGGCCGCCAGCGACACTCGGCATTCGCTGGCCCGCGCAAGCATCACCCCAACCTCTGCCTCCACCTGCATGTGTCCGTCTTCCTCCGCGTGGGAATGCGTCCAAACCTCCTCTTCTCATAAGGACACCTCAGATTGGAACCCACCCTACTCTCGCACGGCCGGCCCCATGTTAACTTGACTATGTTGCAAAGACCCCACGTCCGCGTAAGGTCCCATTGACGGGTCCCGGGGCTCAGGACTCTCAGCGTATCTTTCACAGGACACAATTCAACCCCCGGCAGATGCCGTCTTCACACCCAGAAGGCAGAGCACGTGGGTCTCTCTGCCAACGCTGGCCCCCCCGTGGCGTCACCACCCCCCTCCGACTCCCAGCTGACTCACACCGTCCACCGCATGCCACTGAGCACCCACAGGTGCCGCCCCTGATGGAGAAACCGGAAGGAAGGAGCCGAGAAAACCCCGGCCTGCACGGAGTTCCCCTTCTGCCAAGGGCGGTGACGGCAGAAAATCAACACCAGCGGGCAAAGGAGACCATCTCCGACCGCACCCAACGCCACGAACGGCAACAGCCACGGGAGCGACGACCATCACAGCGGCGGCGGTTGACGTCCTTGCTCACCCCGTGCCAGGCGTTGTCGCAAACGCTCCACCTGAATTCCTTCTCTTCACCCTCCCCACCGCCCTACAAAGTAGCTACTTATCAACGCCAGTTTAAAGATGGGGAAACTGAGGCACAGGAACACGACACACAACCAGCGGCAGAGCCGGGACGTGGACACTGGTGGCCAAGCCCCGGGGCCTGTCATCGTGAACGCAGAGGTGGTGAGGAGAGTGGGGCTTGAGGCCTGGTGGTCTCCGAGAGGGGCCTGGAGTCAGGGCTTGAAGGAAGAGCAGGAGGGGGCACCCCGGGCTGCGGCAGGTGGAGCGAGACGTGCAAAGGTCGGGGACAAAGATGACGAAACCATCTTTACTTGCGAAAGGGGTTAGGCCTCCCTCCAGGGTGGGAAGCTTCCGAGGTGTCCCATGTCCTTATCAGAGTCGAGACTGGGGGGAACTCGCAGCACGCTGAGAGAGAAGGGGACCCCAGGGACACTGTCCTGCACCCCGGTTCCCTTCCTGCTGCATCTCCTCCACCCTACAGCCTGTCTACCCCATGCACGCTCAGGCCGGCCCCGCTGCCTGGGGTGATTAATAGGTTTAATTTATTGTTAGCTTCCACGGAGCAGAGCCAGGCAGCCACGCCTGCGGAGCAGTGTGTGAGCAACCGGGGGTGGGGCAGCAGGAGCCTTTGTATACTTATTTATATTCATTTTGCACCGGGGACATTCCTAATTTGTTTGTTTTTCTCTGGCCTGGCTTGACTTTACCTGAACTGGGATGGCCGGGGCAAGACTAAGAAGGGATGGTGGTTTCGGGTCCAGGGGAGGAAAGAAGAGAGACCGAGTCTACGGAGTCAGAGAAGGGCAGACACAGAAAGAGAGAAGACAGAGGGACCACCAGGAGCAGCTGCCCAGCCCCTCGGTCTCTGCACTGCAGGCTGCCAGCCTCCCATCCTCCCCACCGTGCCCAGAGCCGGTTGCTGATGCACAGTGCGGGCTGCCGGGCGGGGGAGATGAGAGAACACAGAGGGTCCTCGGCACGAGAGCACCAGGAGAGACAGGCATCTCAAGGATTCCAAGGCAAGGCTGGCAGAGCAGCAGAAGCAGGTGTTTAAGGCAGTGTGGGCTCCAAGGCAAGGGAAAGGCTCCTCATTCTCCTTCTGGGTGGGCCTCTGGGTCCAGGACTCCCAGGGACAGCCCGAAATCCAGGCAGCACCTTCCCTCCTTCCCCGGCTGGAGCAGACACAGGTCTGGGAGCCGAATCGGGATGAGAGTGTGGAGGGAGGAGAAAGAAAAAGGGGGTCTCCAGCAGGGAGGTTCAGAGCAGGGGCAAGAGGGTGATGGCGGGGTCCCTTCGCTGGCAGATGTGTCCTGGCAGAGTGAGACTTCAGTCCCTCCAGACACACACACGCAGACTGCAGCCCAGGGAGAGCACACCAGCCCCCTCCGCAGGGTGACCCCACACAGCCCCTCAAAAGCCGTGGGTCTTCCTACCCACTCACCCTTCCCAGACAATTTAAGATGGCTTTTGTCATGCAATTCAGGGCCAGAAAGGAGAGGCACCCCATCTGCGTGGTGAGACACAGGAGCTGAGGGAGCGCCCGCTGTGGTTGTGTGTGGACTCCTCCCAAAGTCCAGACGCTGCAGGAGACAGAGGGCCCAGGGGTGGGGCTCTCTGCCCTCCCACATAGGTCACCCCTAGAATCTCAGGGTTCTCAGAGACAAGAATCTCAAATGTCACTCAGAGACTAGCCGGGTAAATTAAAACTACCCCAGAATCTCTCCCACCCTGTGAAAACACATAGCTAGAATCTGAAATGAGAGCCGGAGCACGCCCTGGGGTTCCACGAGCAGCAGCATAAGCGGGATAAGACAGCAGGCAGCAAGCGGGGCAGAGAGAGGCTTTGGTTCGGCGGTTTCTGCCACCCACAGTTCAGGGCTCAGCCGACGCCCCTTGGGTTAAACGTGCAGGTGGGAAGCTCCAGGTTTTAATTAGAGGATGCGGGGCCGAGAGAGGTGGGGACGAGAGGTTTACGCAGCCTACAGTGTCAAGTACTCATTCCTTTCTTTTATAATATAACAGCTTTATTAGGACATAACTCATACACCATCCAGCTCACACATGGCAAGCACACAACGCAACAGTGCTCGGTGTATCCACAGAGTTGTGCAGCCACCGCCTCGGTCAGTTTTAGCATTTTCGTCACCCCCGAAGAAGCCCCGGACCCTTCAGCTATTGCCTCCCAGACCCGTCATCCCCAGCCCTTGGCAACCCCCGATTCACCTCCTGTCTCTGTGGATTTGCTTGGTCTGGCTGTTTTCTAGAAACGGCCTTGACCCTTCTCTGCTGGAGTCAGCACACGCTCACCCCAGCGCCAGCCTCGCCGCCCACGATCCGTCCGCCCTTGGTTCCCCGAGCCCTGGCATCCTCAACTGCAAGTGGGCTGGCCAGCATCCCCCACCTGCAGCCCGCAGGGGTGGCAGTGCCCTTCGCGCCCCGAGCACCTGGCGAGCACTTGGCGAAGGGAAGGTGGCGCGTCTGCCCTGGCGTGTCGTGTCCGTGCCTGGTCTGCTCGCCGTGGGCCGCACCGGGCACTCCCCACTGACAGTAACAGAGGCAGCGCTGAGGATACACACAGCTCAGGGTTGCGCTGGTCAGCGCCACTGGTCCTGCTGCAGGAAACTGCCTCCACGGCCTGAAGACAGAAGCCCAGCGCGTCCCGGTTACCCAGGAGCCTGGGCCAGGCTGGGCAGGCGTTGCGGAGCCCCGTCCGAGGCCCGGCAGGCTCCTGGCAGGCCCTGCCTCGCGGTTGGCAGCCGTTGAGTCCTGGGAGGCTGCCTGCCGAGTGCTCCCGGCTCTCAGGGCCCGGGGAGGGGTGGGAGTAATCCGGTTACAAGCTCCAGGGGTGCCGCGGCTCTTGGCAGAGTCTCAAAGTGAGTCTGAAATGGCAATTGTGAGCCAAGCTGCTTGTGCCGTGAGCGACGAGGCCTGGTTGGCAGGTGTTCTCCAGCCCCCGCCCGTCTCTGGAGATGCTGCCCGGGACCCCAGGAGGGGCTGCAGAGACAGCCCCCTACCAGCCCCAGAGGCGATGAGTAAGCCAGCGGCACTCACGGGAGGGGAGGAGGGCGTGGCTGAGCCCCAGCAAAGACGGAAGGAGGCCACCGACAGGAGATGTCCAGAACAAGCAACTCCACAGGGACAGAAAGCAGATGGGTGGTTGCCAAGGGCTGAGGAAGACGAGAGAATTCGGGTTAAACAGCTGAAGAGTACGAGGTTTCCTTGGACAGTGGGGGGAGTGATAAAAATGTTCTAAAATTAATGATGGTGATGGTTACACAACTGTGAAAACACCAAGAACCGTCGCCTCGCACACTCTAAATGGGTGAATCCTACGGCGTGTGAATTACATCTCAGTAAGGCTGTTACAAAAAGAAGGAGGCAGTGGTGGAATGACGTCCCCTACATACAACCCTTCACGCACAAAACTGGAGGTTTTCCTGCATCCTCCTATAAAAACACACATAAGCGCAAAGATGCATGAGGTTCTTCACAGAGGAGGGGACTGTGGCACAGAGAGGTTATTGCTCTTGCCAGAAGTCACACAGCAGTAAATGGCTGAACCAGGGCTCCACTCCCAGCAGGGTTAGCTCCTGCACCCTTAACCCCTTGCTTTATTTGCCCCTGACCAAAAAGCAGTTTAAACACTTGCTTGGGGAAGTTGCAAAGCACCAGGAAAGAAAGGGAAAATATTTTAGAAGAGATATGTGTACTGGACACGTCTAAATAGAGGAAGCAAAGCAACTGCTGTAGACAAGATCAGAACGTCATCTACGGGGAGGGGGTCCGTCTTTGCCAGGTCTCTCGAGGTCTTAATCAGAACCAGCATCTGTGCCCTGGTCCCCCCGCCCTGGCTATTTCCCAGGGTTTCCCGAGGCAGAGAAAAGTGTGGCGCCACAGAAGTCAGCCTGATAAAGATCCAACTCCCGGGGCAGCCTCCGCAGACGTCTGCAGAGACATAACTCAATAGAGGAACCGTTAACTCTGCTGCTGCCTGCTCTAACCCCTGCAGCTCCCAGCCCGACCGCCAGCCGCGGGCATCACAGAGGCAGGAGGCTCCACCCTGACTCCTGCTCTCGCCCCTCTCCCTGCCCTGCGAAGATGGACTTCGCCGGGCTTCTGCTGCCACCTACAGTAACAGCGACAGAAGGCAGGTCTCCAGCCAGACCCGGGGCAGGGCAGCAGGGGGCTTCCAGGAGAACTGGGGCACCGGGGGTCAAAGCCTGAGTTCTGACACCCACGTCCTCCCCCAGACAGGCTGAGGAAGAACGTTCAAGAGCCTTGCCCCCGTCCCACCCTTAGAGCGGCCCTACCCGCTGGGACACACCAGCACGGAGGTCACACCTGGATGGGAGAACAAGCTCCCTACTCCACGGGGCTGAAAACACCCCTGCCCCCCATCCTGGGCACATTCCAGCCCCTCTGCCCACACCTGCTACCCCTGCACCATCTCACTCACCCCCTACCCAAGACCCACCTCTTGATCCCCTCCCCTGGTTTAGCGAACCCCACGGCCCCCGTCGGCTGACCCCACTAGTCACTGTGAATCGTAGCCACTGCCTGTCTCCCCCAGTAATAACGACAACCACAGCAGCAATCAGCTTCACGCTCCCTGCGCACCGCCCACGTGCCACAGCTGTGCTTACACCTCCCAACACATCGTTCTTACTCCGGGCACCCTGAGAGGGAGATGCTATCACTGCCTTCATTTCACAGAGGAGAAAACCGAGGCTCTGGGGGGTAAGCAATTTAGCCAAAGCCAAGCTGGAGTCTGAGTCCAGCCCCGTGTGCTCCGGAGACAGCCCTCCTCCCCCAGACGCAGCCGCCTCTCGCGGACAAGGTGTCCGCAGGGCTCGTCTGCTGCTCGTTGATTTAGAAACTTGGGAGCCTGCCTGGCTGGGGAAACGGATAATCGAGTTTTCTCTCGCAAGGCTCAGGGCATGTTAAGTCCCTGCTGTAAAAATAAGTTAAAAACGATGATGTCTGGTCATTAAGAGGCACCGGTGATGTGTAACGTCTCCCAGTCAGATGTCCCTCGTCCTCACATGGTATCTCCCTGGGGCTCGGGGCCATTTGGGGTAAACACAGCAACATGGGATGTGACGGGCAACTCTCGGCGACAGGATGGATGCAGCTTTAGGGAGAGCAGCAGGCGCGGCCGACCGTGTGACGGACAAGTCACATCCAAAGAGCTCGTGGGATTAGGGGCTACGCTGCCAAATGCTGGCGGGGCCACTCTGCCCAGGGGACCAGGTCTGGAGCACCCAGGGGTGGGCAGACTCCTCGTCTGCAGAGGAGGGTGTGTCTGGGTGGAGTGGCCAGGGTTTGGGGACTCTGAGTCCTGGCGTATCTGACGGCCAAGGCGGGAGGAGCTGGGGGGAAGCCCAAGAGCCACCTGGGAACATGTGAAGGGCTGGGACAGAGGAGACCTCGTCCATTCTCCCCGAAGGAGGATCCCAGCAAATTTGAGAGGAGCAGAAAGGAGGAGGGAGAGGCAGACAGAGAAACGCCTCATGCACATGGTAAGTATTTGCTGAAGGAAGGAACGAAATGGTGAGTGGCGTTAGGGGTGTGGGTTGGAGACTCAGAAAAACCCGAGTTTGTATCTTTTAACCTTATCACAGGCCTTGGTCGGGTGACATAGCCTCTCTCAGCATCCACCTGTCCGCCTGCAAAATGGAGGAAGAAGGATCAATGAAGAGTTGGAGGGGTGGGATTAGGGAGGAGAAGGGAGACGGGACCCAGAAAGGCAGTGTCCGGCAGGGGCAGCAGGGCACGGCCACCTGCGCCCAGACAGCTGACCGGACACAGCACCCAGGTCCGTCATTTCTCTGGGATTTTCTACCCAAAATATGAATGAGGCAGACCTGTGAGCACCTCTCCCGTGGACGGCACTGGTCCCAAACACAACACCTGGCTCTGCCCTAGGAGGACTTGTGACCTGGAGGTCAAAGCAGAAGACAAAGCACAAGCTGACCCAATGGGAGAAGCTGGAAAACAAGATTCGGACGGGGACCAGTGTCAGCATCGCTGCGGCCCTGTGAGAGTCGGATCCCCAGGCCGCGGCAGACCCAGGGGGCCAAAGCTGGGGAGCAGGCCCCAGAACCTGCACCTCATCAGGCCACCAGGAGCCACGCCCACACCAACCGAGAACGGGGACTGAGCACCTCTGGGGAGGAGGGGTCTGCAGACCCGCGGTGGCCAAAGGCTTCAGGGAGCAGAGATCCTGGCGCCAAGCCAAGGGCACACAGGTGACAGCAGGTGGAGAGGAACCGACAGCTGCTCCCCAGGGTGCGGGGCATGAAGACCCAGAGGCGAAGATGCAGCTATGTGCTGTGACCGTCTACTCGACAGCGTCTGCCGGGAAATGGGAAAGGACCAGCCAGGACCAGCCGAGGCGTGACCACCCATCTCTCAAACACACCCCCCTTCTCGCCACCTCCACGCCCAGCAGCGGCCCGTGGTACTGTCCCCTCCTGCCTGAACAGCCGCCACAGCCCCCCGAGCAACCTCCCTGGTGCCACGTCTTCCCCCACACCCTTTATTCTCCCCCAGCAGCTAGTGTGACCTCCCGGAAACACTAATCCACAAACCCGCAATGACAAACACCCACCATCGCCACCAGCCCAACCTTCACTCTTAGAGTAAAATTCAACCTGAATGAGCCCTCGGTCCCTCCAGGGTCTGGCCTCTGTCCCAGCTCCCGGCTCCAGCGGCTCCGGACTCCTCTCTGATCCTCAGAACCCTAAGCTCTACCCACCTCCCGGCCTTGGCACTGACGTGTCGCTCTGCCGGCCACTTTCTGTCCCTACCTCTCTGTGGCAGGCTCGTCCTCATCCTGCAGCGTCAGATCAAATGCCGCCTCCCCGGAGGGGCTTTGTCCAGGAACCCACTACCTAAGACACCCTCATCTCCAAGCCTTCGATTACGTTACTCTGTTTTTCTTGGGGACAGGTAAGAGAACCTGCAAACGCTCCCTCCCCCATCCAGATCGCAAGCTCCAGGGGGGAAGGGAGAGATCCGTCTGTCTTGGCCACTGTTGGACGTGCAGCAGCGCAAGGTCCGGGCTCCACGAGCATTTTCTGAACCCGTGAAAGATGCGTCAGGGGCAGGAGGCCTAGAGTGCCAAGCTAAAGAGTAGGGAGACTCGCCGAGAACGTCACAGCAGGGCAGGAACCGGCACGACGAGAGAAGTGCCTGTGTTATCTGAGAGAGAGAAAAAATCCCAGAGGATCTCAAAGATAATAATAGCAAAATAAATTTCAGGAGGGGACCTAAATTCACCAACCCCGGTAAAAGCTGAAAATCACCATCCCAGCTGGTGGAAATGTCAATTCAAACTTCATTTATAAAACCATTTCGGGCTCTGATTGCTAAATTATTGTTTCACACGAGAAGGAGCATTGTCTGGATGGAAGACGGTGGCAAAAGTAAAAAAAAAGAAAAAAATGCAATTTACTCAGCATCCCCCTTCCTGAAAAAAAAACTTTTTTAACATTAAAAGTTACTCCAGATAATGGCAGACATAAATATCACTTAGTGCAGATGCGGCGTATGAGATGTAATTATTACTTGTGGAAAATCAATGGTGGCAAATGATAAAATCCATGATCTGGGTCTTTCCACTAAGCAGAGACGGATTAGTGCCTTGGCTGTAGTTTACATGTGTTTTAATCGGAAAGGATCTCTACGCCGGAACGCAGCTCCGCGCAGAGAAGGCGCACGGATTGCACATAAAGACGACGTGTGACAGCCGGTGTCGGGCGACTCCGGGAGCTCAGCGCGGGACCAGCCTGCGCCCACGGGAACCACGTCCACTGGCTGCTCATCGAGTGTTTGCTCCTCCGGCCCCGGGGGCGACGGCTGCGAGTGACAGAGGTGTGGCTCCCGAGGACAGACCTGTGCAAACAGATGACCACGCTGGACGCTGGTGTGACGCAAGAGACAGAGGACGTGAACACGGTGTGACCAGTAGCCTCTCTGCAACTGGACCAAACAGAGAAGGCGCCAGCACAGCAAGTCGGGGACCGGAGAGCGGGTAGAGGCAGGTCACGGGGGCTCAAAGCCACCAGTGCTTTGGGAACACAAAGAAAAGGGGTGGAGAGGGGTGTACCTGGGATAGTATTTGCCACTGGGACTTTCAACCGCCTTGGTCAGCTGCATCTCTGAGGCCCCTCCACTCACACACCCCAGACGCCCAGCAAGCGAAAGCTCTCGGGCATTCGATTCCAAAGGGATCACCGGCGGTTAGCGTTCACCTTGCCCCATGTTCCTACTCTTCGCTGATCCCACTGTGCTAATCCCAACACGCCCGCCCCCCACCAAGCAGACGTGGCTCCCCCGCCACGGGCCCACAGGCTCCAGGAAGGCACTGCCCCCCAGGGAACCTGGAGGACAGGGGCGGGCGCGCACAGCCAAGACCCCCTCCCGCTACATCCCACCGGCCGTGGACCGCAGCACCGGCCTTCCTCTCTCCAGAGCAGGGACTCACGCTCACCCGTGGGCACCTGCCCAAAACCTACCGATGCCCCTGGAGTAATTCATCGTTGCCTGATTCCATGCACACGTAAAAGCAAACCACGATCCATCCCACTCTCGTGTTGTGGCCTTGCTCTTTCCCTGACACACGCGGGGCAGAGGGTGACAACCCTCCTTCGACACACGAGTCCCGCGTCTGGCTCAAGGTCACAGACACCGCAGATTTTAGAGGCAAAACTGGAATCCCAATGTCCGGACTTTAGGAACAAGGTATTTGGATGGGGACAGAGTCTGCCAACGAGATGGCACAGAACTGCCTGGGAAGAAAGCGTGTTCACAGTCGGACTCAGTTTCCTTTTGAAGCTCTGCCAGGGATGCGCATCCCAGCCTCAGGACCCCCAAGCCCATAACTGAGGACAAACGAGGAAAGAACACACTGTCACCCACCGGGCCCATCTCCTGCTCCTCCTGCGCCGTTAGAAAGTAAATGACCTCAGGTATCTTCACACAGCCCCACGAGAAGGCTGTTCATCTCCGCCCTCCCGAAACTCCTTTATTTTCTTTCTTTTTTTGTGTTTTTCTTTTTCTTTCCTCTTCCTTGTCTGCTTTGGAACAGCTACAAATGAGACAGGGTGATTAATTTCGTATTTTGGCTACCGCTGCAGAAACACCTTCGCTCTAACTCTGGTGCAAAAAGGAAGGATTTAATCAGTCTCTAGTGTGGTTACCTCGTGCGTTCAAGATCTCTGATGGGGAGCAAAGAAGACGTTTCAAACATTAAACTTTAATGAGCAGAGCAGGCAAACATCCTGCTGCGTCAACACTCGGCGTGGCCCGATGGGGGAGAGGCCCGGCTCCTCATCAATCCCGCCAGATGGGTATTGTCACTCACTCGCGCCTCTTATTACATTTGCCCAGCCCAGTGCGCATGGAAAATATTCCATTCCGTCAGTCAGCGCCAGGGAAAGCCAGCGGGGGTGGGGACTTCACAAAGTTTCGCTAGGCTGATGCAGGCAGGGTTTCTTGGGCTTCAAGGGGGAAGTTATTTCTTTGGACTTCCAACTCATCACGCCTTAGATCTCAGATAGGGCTGTTTTTACAAGAGGAAGAAATACAAGGAGGGAGGAGCAGGTTTGTCTTAAGAAGTAAGATGAGGGCAACAGTGGAAACTATGTCTTAAGGTCCAGGTACAGTGGCTCACGCCTGTAATCCTAGCACTCTGGGAGGCCAAGGCGGGAGGATTGCTTGAGCTCAGGAGTTCAAGACCAGCCTAAGCAAGAGTGAGACCCCGTCTCTACTAAAAACAGAAAAAATTAGCCAGGTGTAGTGGCATGCACCTATAGTCCCAGCTACTCGGGAGGCTGAGGCAGGAGGATTGCTTGAGCCCAGGAGTTTGAGGTTGCTGTGAGCTAAGCTGACACCACGGCACTCTAACCCAGGCAACAAAGCGAGACAATATCTCAAAAGAAACAAAACAAATAAGCAAAAATAAACAACTATGTCTTAGGAATCTGGGTTTCAAGACCATCTGACCTAGGCACTGGCACACTTTTTCTGTAAAGGGCTGCGTGGTTTCTGCCACGCTTCTCAACCCTGTTGCTGTAGCGTGAAAGCAGCCACAGACAAACATACATGAATGGGCATGGCTGTGTTTTGAAAAAACTTACTTTAGAAAAATAGGTAGTTAACCAGATTTGGCCTATGGGCCATTATTTGCCAAGAGCTGTTATCTAGGCTCCAGGGTCAAAAGAAGCAACTAGGATCCCACAGTGAATACGAAAAAAATCAGTATCAGGTCTCCCCTCCCAAAAAGGTCATTGCTTGAAGGTCAGAAGGGCTGAGTCCCTACCCTACTTTGATGGTTGATGGTGTCACGGGAGAAGGTGGATGTCATCTCATCCAAGTGACTCACCTAGTAAACCAAAAAAAGGCACAATCGTGTCCTTCTGGCCACAAGGCATTTGTATGTGCTTAAAATGTTCTGTGTCCTACTTTTCCTCAATTAAATCTTCTTCGTCTGCAGGTCTCAGCTCAAACGTTACACCCAGGCACGATGGCCTTCCTGGAGCTTCCCACCCTGACAAGCTCCCTTGGCAGCCCGCACTTGGCTTTCCCCTCCACGCCATCATGGTTTGCAGCTGCGTCTCCGCGTGTGGGACTCTTCCCTCATCAGACTGCAAACTGTGAGTCGCACTCAGCTCAGCACCCACGTAGCACAGGCCCAGGGCCCAGCATGCGGGAAGTGCTTGGTGAATGTTCATTAAAGAAACGGGCAGGGAAGGCTTTACTTAGAACTGGAAAACACAGTTACCTATGGCCTCTGGGTTTCCCCCGATCAACAAACAATTACTGAGCATGCTCAGCATCTGCAGAGAGAGTGGGGGCTGCTCGGGGGCTCCCACACTCTGAGCACACATCAGCACCCCACGGAGGACTGGCTGAAACAGGTTCCCAGGCCCTGGCCCCAGAGTTTCTCAGCCCGTAGGTCTGGGACGGAGCCTGAGAACTTGCATTTCCAACCACCTCCCAGGCGACGCTGACACGGCTGGTCCGGGGGCCACGCTTTGTCATTCTCAACCCCGGCAGCAGGTTAGACCCCCCCAGGGAAGCTCTAAAACCTGCCAGTGCCTGGCCCCAGCCCAGACCAACTACATCAGAGTTTCAAAGGATGGGCCCTAGATGCTGCTGTACGTTTGTTTTATGTGCTATTGTTTTGTTTTTTAAAGCTCTCTGGGTGAGTCTAATGTGCAGCTGGGCTTGAAAACAACTGAGTTAAAAGATGTTCATAGCGTGAGAGCCGTCGTTAGGGGCCGGGCCCCGGTGCTGGCTGTGGCCAGGCCTGCAGTGGCAGTTGGAGAATGTTCCGGGGCATCCAGCTCAAGGTCTAGCTCCTGGCTGCTGGGACAGCAGCGGGTCCACATTTGAAAGGCATGTGGATGCTGAGCAAACATCGCTGAGGATTCCTCGGCGTTGCCGTGCACGGCAGTGGTTCATCTGTTTCCACTGTTGTAAGAATCAGGTTGTACAAACATACCGCAGCATACCTGCCCACCCTTCTGCTGATGGGCAGTCGGGGCTGTTACAAAAAGCGCTGCTGTGAACATTCCAGTACGCGTCCTTTGGAGAACGTATGTACGTGTCTCTCGTGGACAAGGACAGCCAGACAGAAAACACCCTGCTGTGTGATGCTGCTGGTAGGAAGTTCAGAACAGGCAGAATTAACCTCTGGCCTTAAAACCCAGTGCGTGGGAGGGTGGGTGTGGAGGAGGCGGGTGGCTCTGGGGTGCTGGTAACGTCCTGTTTCCTGCCCTGGGCATCCCAGGTGGGCTCACACAGCGATAATTCATCCAGCCGTACTCCTGGGACTGTTTGCTTTTATATATGATCATCATACAGTCACGCCCCACATGACAACACTCCAGTCAAGGACAGGCTGCACCTATGGCGGTGATCCTGTAAGGGTACAGCGGGGCATGCACAGAAACCCGATCGTGGCACTGACGCTGGCGTTACAGATCATGTCGGGGAAACGGTCGGTATGCAGTAATGGAGCTGGGACGTTGGTTTTTCAAATGAAAACTATGTACGGATAAAAATGTACGTGCCATCTAGGTTTGCGCAAGCACACTCTGCGATGGCCTCACAGGGACAAAACTGCCGATGACGCACATCCCAGAATGCATGCCTGTCATCAAGCGATGCAAGATTGTACTTCAAGTTAAAACAAACAAAAAAAAAGTTTATTAAAAACAAAAATTCTCAGTGCAGAGGCGGGTGCAGCTCCAGCCCGCGGCCTGCAGGGGGCGCAGCAGCTTCATGAACTCTGCTCGCCCACGCGCTGCTCTGGTCCTCGGGAACCGCTGGCCAGGCCTCCGTGAAGTTTTTTTTGGCAGGGGGCGGCCTGCATGGCAGCAGGCACTCGGAGCTCACGGGCAGGGGTGCCCTGAGGAGCCAGTGCAGCGCCGGGCCACACCCACCTCCCCTGGCCATCGGCTCTGCACTGGGGCGGGCCGGAGATTCCATTCTTAAAGGCTCTCAGCTTCCCCAAGCAATTCTTCCTGGAAGAGAGCCCCAGATGGCAATGCCAGGTTCCCAGGCCCTCTGCTCTCTGCCTCCCCAAGCCCAGCACAGAGACAGCAGGACACTGCAGCTAAGCGTCACAGCAGCCTAAGTTCATGTCCTGGCTCTGCCACTGGCAGCTGGGTGACCTTGAGCAAAGCTCTTAACCTCTGTGTGATGGTCTGTAAGGTGGAGAGGGGACACCAGCCACGGCATGGGGTTGTGACGAGGACTTAATGGAAGAGAGCATGTCTGCATGTCACTTAGCAGTGTCTGCTCCGGGATAAATCCACAGCCACAGTTCTTCCCACACTGAACGACAGTCCTACAGGGGTGGCCCTACCCCTCCCGCCTCCAGGCAGCACTGCGTGGTCACAGAGTGGAAGGGGATAAAAGTCACCCTTTCTCCACCTCCTTGGATCCATCAGGCTCTGCCACTCGAGCAGCTGAGAATGGGTTCAGGTCAGGTCAGTGCCTACGGCTCACAAGCTGCCGGCCCGAGAGACAGTGACCGGGGTCAGCCTGCGGCAGCACCCACACAGACAGTGTTGGGAATGACAGGCGAGGCCCCGCTCTGACCTCCTTCCAGATGCTCCAGGCCGTGACACATCCTAGGATTCAGCACTGACGGTGCCAAGGAGGTTGGCAGCTACCTGGATCACCGAAGGCTGGTGCCGGCGCAGACTGAGTTCCCCACCCCAGCTCTGCTACCGCGTCAGCCGCGTGACCCCGAGAAAGCCACGTGCCCTCTTGGAGAGCCATCTGCTCCACAGTGAAATCGCCCACCTCTGGGACTGTGGTGAGAGGCAAGAAAGGTCACTGTCTAAAGCACCTGGCACATAACAGAGCTCAGGGGATGCTGGCTCCTCTTCCTCTGGGCAGCTCTGAGCTCCCGAGATCGTAATTACAGCAACAGTAGCAGCAGCAGCTGGAACGGGAGGCCTAGTTCGGTGGCATGGTGGCACCATGAGTGGGCTCCATCACAGACAAGGACATCATCTTGCCCAAGGTCATATGGCCAGGAAGGGCTAACGGGTGAATTTGAACCCAAGTCTGTCTAGCTGCAGAACTGCCGTTTTAACCTACCTGGCTGTACCAAGCCGCTGCGTTGGTGCCCGGGGGTGGGGAGGGGGTAAGGATGTCTGTGCCAGGTTCTTCGCCCTCTGCCCCTCCTGCAGAAGTGAATAATTCTCAATCCATCCCATGCCTTTATCTCTTCACCTGTGAGCACAGACCTGGGCACAGTCAGGGGAGAAACCCACACGAAGCCACCCACGCCGTGGGATGCCCACCCTCCCGGTGCCTGCTTCAGAGCTTCGCTCCTGGCTGTCACTGAAAAGCTGTGTGACTATGGGCAAGTTAGGTCACCCCTCTGTGCTTTGGTGGCCTCATCTGTGAAACCGTGGCTAATGCCAGAAAGGGAATTTACCAGAAAATGCACTTGCAAAGACTAAATGAGGTGTGTTTGACATGTTTATGAGAATCCTGCCACGTAGGCAGCACTCAAGTCTCAGCCGTGGTACCCTCATCGCCACTTTCTTCCATGATCAGAATCTTTCATAGTGACCATCATCACCACCATCCTCCATCATCCTCATCACCGCCATAACCACCCCACCACCCTGGCTGTTTCATTTCAAGGAGACAACGCCCGCCAAAGGCACAGCACACTAGGGCAGGATGAGGCGTGACGAAGCTTCCGTGCCCAGACAGCAGACGGGAGCTCCAGCACCTTGGAAGACGTAACCATTAGCCACGTCTTGCTCCTGGGATCCCATCTGCCGTGGTCTCGAGCACACTGGAGCAGCCCAGGGATAGTAACACAGGCCTTGCTGCCTCCGTTTCCCCAGGACACACCCTCTGCACCTCCCAGGACAGAGCCAGCCCACAGGCTCCACTCCACCATCCGGGAGGCCCAGAGCCAACCCGCGCTGCCAGGTCCTGCGAGATCCATGACTCTCACGCTGTCTTTGACTCTCTCTTCCTCTCTCCTGTTTTTCTCACCATTCCCTCATTCACTGAAAAAAGACTGGACACCTGCTCCATCCCAGACCCTGTGCTAGGAACAAAAGAAACAGGATGAACTAAGGTTGTCCTTCTCCCCAGCCCCAGGGATCCCGCAGTGCAGTGGGACAGCTGGACACGGAGCAGGTAATGATGTGGTTGCAGTTGTCATGGGTCCCAGGAAGGGGACACCCAGGGAGGTTTCAGGGCCTATAACGGGGGCCTGACACAGGCAGGAGAACCCCAGGAAGACTTCCCTGGGGAAGTGACATCCAAGCTGAGCCCTAAAGGATAAAAAGGAATTCCACAGCGAAGGGACAGGGAGAAAGGGGGCGAAAGCACCCTGGAAAGTAGAACAAGCTCGTGCAAAGGCCCGGAGGCACTGTGGGGGGCACGAGTCTGCACATGTCTTTACTTGCAGCCCAAGTACAGGGCTCCAGGATTTTGTTCTTAAATCCCCAGGAAGTCATGAAAGAAACATTAAAGTTATAAGAAAATCAAAAAAACCCCTGAGTTTTGCCAATGCTCGGTTCATGCTAAAAACTGGAAAGTCACTGAGTCTTGGCCTCTGTCCTCTCCCTCTCCTGGGAGTGGTCCCACTGAAAGCAGAAGTGGACCCGCATCCCACACAGAGAGCGCGCGAGAGTGAGGACCGATGGACACGTCAGGCTGACCCAGGGAGAGACGCGTCAGGCCCTTCCCTGAGCGCAGCGTCATTTCCCCCACGTCAAGAAGACCCGTCGGATAACTGGCAGGTGGACGTTCCAAACAGCTGCTGCCACCTGCCCAGACCTGCGTGCACCCGGCTTCCCCGTCTGCCCACGCCAGGGAGCCCCCCTCAGAACCGCTCGCTCTGAGCAAGGACGGAGCTGAAGGCGATGTCTGATGGGAAAGCGGGTGCCTACTGGTCTCTCAGCTCCTCTCCTCCTGCTCAGCAGGTAAGACGTCTGAGCTGGTGGTCAGACGGAGAACTGTGAGCCAGGTGGAGCTCCCTCGTCCTTCCCTCCAAACACTCTCTCCCCCCAGGTGGTCTCGAGACGCAGGATGGCCCTCGACAGAACCCCAGAGTTGGCGTCCGTCACCCTGACAACGCTGCAGTCAAATTCCCGTCACCGGGACTTCCTAGCGGGAGGCAGTCTGAACCCAAGAGCATTTTTATAGGGTTTTAAGTGTTATTACTTTAAAGAATGACTGAAATAAAGCATTTCTCAGAGGAAGTGCTTCAGGGGAGAGAAAAGAATTGTCAGAATTAGAATAAACTATCGGGAAGCAGGGAGAGGTGCGTGCGTGCACACTGAGCTCGCACTAGGGGCCGGGGACTTCGCACAGGCTGCCTCTCCCAACCACCGTAATCCTGTGACGTCGGGACTGTCGCCGTCTCCACTGTGCGGATGGATAGAGCAAGGCCTAACCGGATAATAACAGCCCGAACACCTCTGTGTTGAGCAACAGGGAAGGAAGGTGCCTACAATTCTATCTCAGTCTCAAACCTGTGTTCACCCGTGTGCGTCCACGCAGGGTGCACACGCACACGCCCTCCTGCAGCTCTGGACGGTGTTTCAGGAAATGTCCTGCAACAACCCAAGGGCGATGAAGCCTCGTGGTTAAAAACCCGGGCTGTAGAATCAGGCCGTCTGGGCAAGTTATCAACCTTGGTGGGCCTCACTTTCTTTTATCTGTTTAACAAGGACAAGGGTGCCATCCCCCCAGAGTTAGGATGAGGGTAAACATTATAATCCACGTATGTCCCCGATTATGGCACTTGGCGCCTAGCATGAGCTTCCTATCTGTTAGCTGTTGTCACTGTCATGAAGCACATCATCGTGTTTCTAATCGTAGCAGACGGTCCCCAAGATGGTACCCAGGGATCTCTTCTTCCTGGAAGAGTGCAGGGTCCCCCTCACTTGAGTGAGGGCTGAACGCACGGACCCGCTTCTCCTGCAGTGAATACAGCACAAGCGATAGGATGTCACTTCCAAGAGGAGGTTATCATCCTGTGGCTTCTGTCCTGGGTACCCCCTCTCACTCAGTTGCCCTTGCTGAGTGAAGCTGGTTGCCAAGATGGGAGCCGCCCCATGGAGAGATCTGTGTGGCAAGAAAGGGTGTCTCCGGCTAACAGCCAGGACGACCCAAGGCGCCCTGTCCCACCGGACCCACACATCAGCTCACAAGCGCATCCTCCCAGTCAAGCCTCACGAGTGGACCGCAGATCCGCCAGCATAGTGACCGTAGCCCACGAGAGAACTTCAGGCCCCACGAAGGCACCCGCCGCATG
Source organism: Lepilemur ruficaudatus (assembly GCA_963574885.1). Taxonomy (NCBI): domain Eukaryota; kingdom Metazoa; phylum Chordata; class Mammalia; order Primates; family Lepilemuridae; genus Lepilemur; species Lepilemur ruficaudatus. Next base: position 19,194 of record CAUYRT010063763.1, on the reverse strand, counting down.
AAGCCACTGCACTGCTCCAGACCCGCAGAAACCACGACAGGATAAACGTTTGTTGTTTTAAGCCACTACGTTTGGGGGTCATTTGTTATGCAGCCATAGGTGACTAATCTGTACTCGGATAACAGTGCTCTCTGCTTTATGAGCAGAGCAGAGGTGAACTTCAGCTCTGACCCCGTCTGGAGCATCAGGGGCGACAAACTGGCATACCCAGAAGTAGTGAGCTCCCTGTGCTTCACACTGCAACATGTGGCTCCTGACAGCCGAGGCGGTGGCACACACAAGAAGCTATCGTCCGCAGAGTAAAGTCAGAAGGGTGTGGAAATCAGACGCAATTGGATCTGGAAGGAGCCTCATACACCTGAAGCAACTCCAACCTCCACGTTACACAGCCAGGGGTCGGGAGCGGTACGGGATTCGTCAGGCAACACTCCTCCAGGGGCGTCGGAGCCAGGCTTGGGAGAGAGTGGCAGTCACAGACGAGCAGAAACCAAGTGCGTCCCTGTCGACTAACGACGTCTGCCAAGAGCACGGAGGAGCATGTGGTGAGATGCCTGTCACACATGTGCCAGCCCTGCTACTGGTGCTTCTGGAAGAACTCCAGAAAAACAGTGGCTACACCCCATTGCAGAAACCCAGGTCATAAAGGACTCTGAACTCCGCAGAGAGGACATCTGCGTTGCTTCCCCTTAGACATGCTTCGTTAAATGTGTTCAGGACTCCCCTACTACGCAAGGCCACAGGCTCGAAGGCGCTTTCTGGCATGAGAACTCTGTGACACTGACGTGCTTCACTGCCCGTGACAGACGGCACGTGTGTCTGCCCTCTAGGGTCACCACTCAGAGAGAATTCAAAGCACAGGATAGGAAGGGGGACTGAACCCACAAGCCGCTCTGCATATCCAGAGAACAATGATTCTTTCCTCTTTGTTTGTCCTTGAAAATATCCCCTGCCCAGAACAGCAAACAAATCTCCCCTTTCGTGACATGGAAAGCCATTTGCCCAGAGGTGACACCCGGATGGCCGCAGTCACCCCTTTTTTGTGCACGGCAGTGGCACGTTTAGAAGCAGAGGTGGGCAAGTGTGGAGCACACACACCCCCGTCCCCTGCCCCGTGCCCCTGGCCGGCATTCTTAATCAATTAAGACATTCTTTCCTAATGAACCTGGATGTGGTCTCAGAGTCTGTGTAAACCAACACTCCAAGCTGTCCCTACAATTGATGGGCGTTAGCACGGAAAATGAGACTTGGATCAAGCGTCTGCCTTGTCTTCCCTCCTGGCTCAAGGGCTGACTTCTTTACCAGGCAGCCCTGGCTCTCTTCCCTCTGCGAGCTTCACCCACGAAAAGCCGCACCTCGCCAGCCAGCCCTGGCTGGGTTGCAGGAGGTGGGAGAAACAGCCAAATATGCATCTGCCCATCTTGTCCTCGGGCTTCCAAGTACCAAACAGTGTGCGCCAGACTCCTGCAGCCTGCAGGAAAGGGCTGCAGAGAGCCGGCGACACCCACGACAGGAGAAATGAGCAGCCCTCGCAAACCCACACGAGGCCTGACCGAGACATTTTAGTGAAAAAATGAGACACAGGGTACCGCCTTCTCCCGGACAGGACAAACAGCCTTGGTCAAGAAGAAAGCCACAGTTAGGAGATGATTATCACGTCCTTGAGAGCTGAGAGTATGTTTCCAGGGCAGGTGTCACGCGGGACAGAACAGGCGAGGTCCACGCAGACGTGGGTGGTGTCAGCCACACACGGGCACCGTGCTGGGGTGAAGATGCCGGACTGATGACCAGGGTCCTACCAGGCCTGGGAAAAAATCAACTCAACAGTCGGAGTCATGGCAGGTGCAGACCAAGGTGGGTGCACAGAGGAGGACAGACAACCCCTTCACTTCCAACGGGGGGTCTATGCATATTTCTAGAATCCGCATCCTCGTGTGGGATAACGTACTCACATTCAAGGTGCTCGTTGCGTAGGTTATTGCAACACTCGGGAAAAGTCATTTAGCAGCATCGAATGAAATTCAAAATGCTCTGGTCTTTGACCGAGCATTTCTACCTCCAGGATATATACCACGTGGACGTCCTTGCAAAATATGAAAAGATGTATGTATGATAACGTTCACTGAAGCATCGTTTCTAAGAGCAAATGGGTGGAAACAACCTGTCCAGATCCAACACACCGCGGTGCGTCCCCACGACGACGTATCACGCAGCACTGAGCAGAAAGGCACGAGCTGTTCACGCTGATGTGGGAAGAGCTCCCAGACACGAGGAGGAGGGGGAAAGCCAAGTTGCTAAAAAGCATGTCACGGATGGCCACTCCGGGAAAAATGTTCAAGGCCATATACATACACCCTCGCTTAGCCATGGAAGAATTTTCTAGAAGAAATTGACGCTGTTGAGAAGCAGGACAGACTGGGCTGGCAGACTGGGAGAATGGGGCATTTTGTGGCTTTTGTCCCATCTGAATTGTCTAATCCGGTGCATTCTTAGCGTCAGCAGGATCACGGAACAGTCTTTGTTTCCTTCTTGATACTTGTCTGTGTTTTTGAGCAGTGAAGGTGCAGAAGTTTTATTTTTTATCTATGCATGATGCATAGACGGGCGAGGTGTTTCTAGACGTGTAGTACGTGTAGGTGTGCTTTTATCTTATCCTGCCCGGGACCTCTGAGGAAGACTGGGAGAAAATCTCCCACCGGTTTTGACCCCGGGTCAAATTCTTCAACACACCTCATTAGCGATGCTGCAGAGCACAGCCAGGATTTCTTTTACGCACCTCTGGTTGAAAGGAGACCCAAATCACAAGTCGTCTTGTGAATGTGAGAGGGCTTCCACCTCCAGGGAGCACCCAAGCCTGTGAGCCGGAGCCCAGCAGGTCCGGACACGGAACGTCACCTCCTGAGTGGAGAAAGGCCCGTGGATGAGAGGGGACAAGCTCTTGACCTCCTGGGGGCTGGGCTGGAGGACAGGGAGAGGGAAGCAGAGGAAGGGAGGACCCTGGACATTGAAGACCCATCTCTGCCACTGCATCTAAGGAAAATGGCCAGTGGGAGACAGGAAGAAAGCAATGTTGGGCTCAAAGAATGTTTCGGGAAACCCAAGATTTCTCTGTCCACCATGAATACAGGTAACAGGGGAGGAATAATTCTAAGGAAACAGGACCCCACCTACAGCTCAGCCCATGAGAGGGAGCAGGGTATATAAACGCCTTTTCCCTCCCTCCTCCTATAACTTACTGTGGCTCCCTATTGCCCACACCCAACCAGAAACTCAGCCTTGGTGTGGTCCTGGGAAAGAGGCCTTTGGAATCAGAGACTCATGGGTTCAAATTGCACCTCCACCCTCTTCTACCTGTGTGGCCTTAGGCAAATCACCTGACTTCTCTGTTCTTATGGTGCTTGTTCTAGGGAAGGAAATGAGCAACAGGCCAACAAGCCAATCAAAGGACAGCATTAAGATTTGACAAGTACCATACAGGAAATCAGAGGATCACAAGGGCCAGGGAGGTCTCTCCGAAAAGGTGACATTTGAACCGTGACTCTATTTTTATGTAGTGGAATAAGCCACATCTTGCACCCATTGTGGGAGCCACAGTCCCAGCAGGGAACAGATGGCATGCTCAAATTAAGGTAATTTGTGAGGAAATTCATAAAGGTACTATTTATAAGGTGTAGGCAGGAGGAAAGCGGGCGACAAGAGACAATCCACTGCTCTGGGGCTAGAGACAGTGTGAGTCACAGCTCTGCCCTCATCCCGGAACCTGAACACAAACAGAGAGAGTTGCCTGAGAGGAGCAGAGATTTTAGCTTCAGAACACAGTGGCCCATGGGAGGGAGCAGGTATACAAATGCCTTTTTTTCCCTCCCTCCTCCTATAACTTACTGTAGCTCCCTATTGCCAAAGCCCAACCAGAAGCCAGTGGACAAGGGTGCCCGGCGTTGTGGTCTACACAGGGAAGGCTCCCAAGCACAACTCAGGGTGTAGACGAGCAGAAAGTAGGTCTGCAGGGGTAGGCAGATGCCACCCAGCCGTTCACCCTTCTGCAGGTCTGAGCCTCGGGCTGGGATCTTGGAGTTGGCAGCACGTCCACTCCGGCACTCACAAGGCCAATGAGAATCGCCCTGCGTGTTTTACGTGCACCTGTTTAATTCTAAACGCTCGATGATTTGCTATGGACACACTTCTTGCAAGGGCTCTCACTGTCTCGAGCTTTAGACGTTCCAGGTAATCAATAATACTGCAGCTCTGACTCCAAATTAAATAACTGCGCATTTATTACCCATTACTGGAAGCCACACAGGGAACTCTCCCTCCAGAAGCAAAAGCCCCCACTCCCCGAGCCCTCCCTCTCCTCCGCCAGCCCCCTCCAACCGGCCGCAGCTTGTGTCCAACAGTGCGAATATCCTCCGGCTTTCAGAAATCAAACTCCCTTTGCTAGTCTAACCTAAATTGGGATGAAAAAATGCCAAGCCTCTGAAATTTGTCCCGCCAAGCTGAGTCCCGGGGGAGGTCGTAACATTTGGCTGCGGGATCGGAGGATGCTTGGCTGCCGTCTCCGTCACCTGCTCCTCCAAGGGAAGCCGGGCTGCACAGAGTTTCAGCTCCACGGCCGGGGGGTCCCTGCTCCCTCCCTGCTGAGCTGCTGAGACAAAAAGGAATGGTCGCCTACAAGTGGGGAGCCCGGCAGCCCCCCAGTGAGAAGCGAGAACCACATTAGGGGTCGGGCAGACTCAGCCTTGCCACGTCCCCTCTCTGCCTCAGCTACTGAGAAGTATCACACTGAAGGGCCGGAGGAGGACCGAAGTGCCCAAGCCAGACACGCTCTTCAGGGACACAACACGCCGCGGTGCAATTCTGCAATTCTAGGGGCCCTTGCTGTTATCGGAAAGCTGTGAACCACCCACGAGAGAAGTCCATCCCGACACTCAAGCCCATCAGAAGACGGGACAGTCTGGGGACACCTGCGCCCCGGCCCCCAGACACAGAGCTTCACAATGAGGGTGAGCGAAAAGGCACCAACCGCAGATGAAAAACGTTCTGGAGAAAATCAGGACTAACCGCATTAGCTGTCCCGTCCCTACTCAGCGCCGTGGAGATTAGGAGAAACAGCCAGCGCAATTGCCTCAATCACTTATGCAAAGTAAGATCATTTCCCAAATTGGAAGTGACAGTCCAGGCCACCTGGCGGGGAAGGCAGCCTGTCCCCAGGAGAGGCTGAGCACTCCTCTCCTGGCTCTCTGGGTATTTGTGTGGTTGTGAGATCATCATCATCAAAATCATCTTCTCCTTCACCCATCACATCCGCCGGTGGCAGGGCGCTGAGCGGAACTTTTCAGCTGCCCTGAAATCTGTTCTGAGGCCCAGAGCTCATGAGAAAAAGAACAGGCCCAGGTACACACAACACTGAGAGATCTCCCTCAAAGGGCTGAGGGTCAAAGGCATTCGGGCAACACACTTGGGACAGAGGGTCCTGCCAGAGGCCAACAGCAGCCCCTGTTCTTACTCAAATGTCTTCCTGGGAGTCTCACCTACCCCCAGTCCAAAACAGCTCATCCAAGTGTGTTTTCCAGATCCATACGCAGCAGTAACATCTGTCATAAAGAGTTCAATACGTGCTACCGTGGCTAGACAGAGGGACGGGCCTTTCTATAAGATTAACTAAGAGAACTAGATGAGGAAGGTTAGCCGGGAGGGCTGCATGGAAGAGGCGAGACTTCAGCCATGTGGAAGGGAGGATGCACGCAGAGGAGACAGGAAGACCTCGGAGGGCAGGGTCCGAGCAAACCCCGAAGGTAGGAAGAGGAGCCGGGACTTACGGGGTGTTACACTGACGGGTTCCAGTGGAGCAAATAACAACCCCGAATGTGCACCTCGTCCTTGCCACGTGAGCACCAGACACCGTTCTAAACACGTCATTTGTCTTCCTTTGCTGAAACTCCACAGCCACCCAGTAAGACGGGCTCTGCCGTCCTGGGCTGAGGACGGAGGCAGCGTCTTCACAGCCCATTCCCGTCACCACCGCACCGAAGGGAGCTGAGCTCCGAGACCAGTGAAAACAAGGCCGATCCAGCAGGCAGAGCGACGACGCTGAGTCTCCCAGGACCTCGCTGTCGGGGAAAGGCACCAGGACCAGCAGCATCGGCCTCCCACCCTTGGAGCTTACAAGAAACAGACTCCCAGGCCCCAGCCCAGACTCTCTGAATCAGACGCTGCATTTTCTCATCATTTATTTATTCGACAAGTAAAAACCCGCACGTATTCACGGCGTACACCGCGGAACGGTGACGTCCGCTTGCGATGCCTGCGTTACCTGATCCTGCACTTGAACAGGGGTCCCCAGAAGCTTCCTCACCACATTAAAATGCGAGTCTGGGGTCGGGAACGTCAACCTAAGACAAGCGGAGATGCTGAGGGTGCAGACAGAGCCGGTAGGAGGCTCAACGAGCTGCCTGGCATAAATACGGTTTTCAAAGTTACACACGCCGGACGGCAGGCTTCTGAGAAAGGACCGGAACAGTCCTGGTTAGGAGCCGCAGCCAGGTCCAGGCTCTCCCAGCTCTGCCACCTCCTTCCGTGTGTGGCGGTGGGCAGGTCACGAAACCTCATGGACTCACTTTCACCGTCTGAACCCTGGAGGGAGAAGACGGCTCCTGCGGGGTCGTCACCAAGATGAGGTGAGAAATTCTGTACTTGATGCTGGGCATAGCGACTGTTAAGTATTAACCTCCCCACACAGATATCCCTTATGACCACGACTATGTGCTAACGTGTAAATTACTGACAGTAAGCCGGCTCTAAAGGTCCTGATTAGTGACAAAGCCTGGGGAGAAGCTGGAAGAAGGTGTGGAAAATGCAAAGCCAGGTGAGCTGCCTTTCCTCACCCTACCTGGATGGAGTTGAGAGAGACCATTTCAGCCCCGACTTTGAGTAGCAGAGACACGAGGGTTACGGCGTCCTTTTCAGAAGACCTTAAAAGGCTTGATGTAAAGCACACATAGAACTGCTAGCAGGACGCCTGCCTTCGCACTGGCCCGGGAGATGAAAGCAGATTAAATTGACTCCGCAGAGCAAAGAACAGAGGATACAAATGAAGCAGCCGGGAGTCTCTGTAAAGAACAATTTTTTAAATGACGGAAGATCAAACATACCTATTATGGCAAATACACTTGCACTAAACTTCTCTATTAAAAAACTAAGACTCTCAGCCTGGGTGAATAACAAAATCCATCCACATGCTGCTTCCAAGAGACATCTACCACAATAGGAAATTTTAAAAAGAGGAGGCAGCAGTGAAATGATGTGTCCAGGCCCACTGGAACCAAAGAAAGAAGGAAGAACCACACCGACTGCAGAAAAACCCAAGGCTGGAAGCATTAAACAAGCTCAAGGTGGTCATTTTATATTAATAAAAAGTTCAATCCATAACCAAAGCTGGTCAATAAGTAGCTTCCGTGAGTCAAATGACCTGGGCCCACAACAGATAAAGCACAAAGAGTGAGCACTATCAGGAGAAATGAACAGAAACACATTAGCTCAGGGAGACCCTAAACAACCTATCTCATGTAAAACACACACATCGCTAGAGGAGGCCAAGATGGGAGAATCGCTTGAGGCCAGGAATTTAAGACCAGCCTGGGCAACATAGCAAGACCCTGTCTCTTCAAAAAAACTTTAAAAACTAGCCAGGCGTGGTGGCGCACACCTGTAGTCCCAGCCACTTGGGAAGCTGAGGCAGGAGGATCGCTTGAGACCAGGAGTTTGAGGCTGCAGCGAGCTGTGATCATGCCACCGTACTCCAGCCTGGACAAGAGAACAAGACTCTATCTCTAGAAAAACAATAAATAAAAAAATGAGAAAGGACCCCCAAGTTCCCGAAATGTAAAATTAACAGTATTTGTCATACAGAAAACATACCTTTACATGTGTCCAAGGGATATCTTTTTAAGCTTTAACGAAGTCCCCTTGGTAGGTTCCATACAGTCTATATTCTCAGGCTACAGTATCATACATATGGAAATTATTTTTTGAAAAGTAATATTGTGTCAAGCTCTTGACACTTAGAAATTCACGAGTACTTTGACTGATGCTGTAGTTGAAGAATGGATGGGGTCTGAGCGTCCCAGACGGAACAACGTCAGAGAAATTCTTGTTTGCTTTGAAATATGGTCACAAACGCAGGAAAATTCGGCCAGACTTGCCCACTTGTCCATCCATCCACTCTCCCACCCACACCATGTGTATCCCCACCAGCAACTACACAAGGTGCTAGGGATTCAAAGAAATAAAAACACAATATAAAATTGGGAATTTTTATACAGCTCTCCCGGGGCACAAAGGGTAAGTAGACAACGTAATTAACAAGAGAGGTACAGTGATGACCAACGAGTTGTGAGAGAGGGTACCAGGCGTCGTGGGGTGACAGGTGAGGTCTGTTCTTCACCTGACAGGTATCTATTAGGTGTTCATTATGTGCCATGCCCAGGAGCCACTGCACTGAGCAAGACACAGCTCTTGGGGAGCTAATATTTTGGGGGGAAGGGATCACGGAATCATGAGAACAAGAAAGGAATATTATTTCAGAAGGTCCAAAGTGCCGTGGAGAAGACAGAACAGGGCAATGGGGAAAGCAGCATGTCTGGGCTGGGACAGCCATCAGAGGCTCCTCGGGGCACGTGACGCAGGATCTGAGAGCCCCGGGGACCAGGGCAGGGCGGAGGCAAGGCCAGAAGGGTGACCTTTGGCCCGCCCACATCAAGCTGCCCGGGAAGCCCTGGTACTGTGAACGGTAGTGCCACGTGGTTCTGCCGCGGCCCCCGACGACACCGTGGGTTCCCTGGGGAGCCAGGCCCCTTCCACACCCACGCTGCCTGCGCAGGCGGGTTTGCCGCTTCCAGGGGCGATCAGACGGCGAATCCTGCCCTCGTTACGCTGGTAATTATAAGCTGACACTTGCCGGGCAGGAAAGAGCATTCCTCCTGGTAAGAAATGATCGCTGCTGCAGCCTCTCCGACAGGGAGGGTGCCGTGAATTTACAAACAGCTGCCGAAACAGGGGAGACCCGGTTCCACAGGAAGCACAGAAATCACCCTCAGAAACAGCTCAGGCCCCCGACGCCAGGCAGCAGTCGCGTTCTGGCGGGCACACTGACGCCCCTGCTGCCCGGGGCTGAGTCAGAAAGAGCAAATACTCTGCAGTCGATCAGCCCAGGGTTTTTAATCCTTGTGCTCCGCCCAGCGAGCTGGATGCCAGGGGACAACGGGACGGTCATTTGCCTCTCTAAGCTAGAGGCTCCCCGCTTGCAAACGGGTTTAATAATAACCTTTCCCGCAGGGGTGTTGGGAGGCTTCCGTGAGGTGACTTTGGTGAGGCGCCTGGAGCACCGTAGGTGTTCAGGAAGGGCCAGGCCCTCCTCCCCGGGCGCCCCCACGCCTCTCGGTGGGAAGCGCTGGGGTGGGGAGGAAGGGACAGAGCATGAAAGGAAGGGAGCCGCCGCCCGCAGGGCGAGGATGCTCCCCGGGGCCGCCGGGAGGGAGTGAAAGCGCCGTGATAATAAGATTCTCATCCCGTGTTCCGTGTGACGGCGAGTAACAGAGACGCGAGAACAGAGCATCCGTCAGAACTCACAGAGGCGGCAGACACGGCAAGGTGATCAAAGGAATAAATCCATCACACTCTGAAAAACAGCCCGCCTGCTTTCATCCGTCTGGGAGGTGACGCAAGGACTCGCGCTCCGGCCAGAAACACACTTTTTTTCTACCTGCACCGCGCCAAGCGGGGCCGCGGGCGTGGCAGGCTCCCAAGCAGACCCCCTCGAGGATAATAAATCTCCTCGGTCTGGCCACAGCATCTCGCCAGGGCCTCCATCCCAGCTCCGGGCTAAGCTTTAGAAATATGCCACTGCCAGAGAGATTTATCCCTTTTAAAAGGTCACAGAGTTACTGCCACCGAAGCTCAGGCACGGAGCAGGTGTGAAGGCTCCCCAGCTCCCCCGGCTGCGGGATCACACGCAGGGGGACCCGGGGCAGCGGCCGCCCAGGCAGACCCTTCCCCGCGCTGGGGCCTGGGGAGCTGAGGGACTCCCTGGGGTGGGGACCTACTCGCAGGTGCCACCTTTATCACCTTCTCCCCCCTCACCTGAGATGGGTCCCGGCGCTCACTTCCCCACCCACCAGCAGTGCTAGGGACCCGGGCCCTCTCTGTCCCGTGTCACCAAGCATCCCTCCGAGGGAGAGGATGAGCAAGGCCCCACAACAGAGTCTGCCCTCAACCCAGAGACCGAAATGCTGAGATGGCAGGGACGCAAAGTCATGTAAAAACAGCAACCCCCTGGGTCAGCTGCTCTGCAATACGCCTGTTCCGGAGGCTCTCTCCGGAGAGGAAGGCAGCGCCCTGCCCTCCACGGGCATTCCCATTTCCTCACGCCGACTGAGGACTGCCTAGCATCTGAAGATGCTCTGGGCGCTGTGAGGGTCTGGAGAAGCCAGAACTGTAACGAGGTTTTAAAAAAAAATCAATCTCTGTGCTCATATGAAAAATGTGGATGCCTTGGGAGCACCCGGAGAAGCTCCTGGGCACGGTGGGCGGATTCCAGGCTGTGGAGATGGACAGCGTGGGGCTCCAATCCCAGCTCTGCCGCTCGCCGGCTGTGTGACTGTGGGCAAGTCACCTCGCCTCTCTGGGCTTCTGCTCCCGTCCCCACCCCCACGATAGAAAAAGACAGATTACGAGACCCAGTCTGCCCAGAGCTGCGGGGGTTTGGGCTGATGGATGTGTTGTCACATGGGTCATGGCTGATGCCCACCAAATTGTCGTTATTTTGTCAAGTTGACTTTGTCAGCCCTGAGACAGACACAGAGAGACACACACAATACATGTGTGTGTCTGGGCCAATCAACCTACCGACAAACCAACTTGGTCAAGCGACCCAGCAACGGCACAGATTTTGGGAAGTTCAGAGGTCAAGGGGCCACAGCAGAGAAAGAGGGCATGTTGGGGGCCGGGAACAGACACACCTGGTCCCTCCAGATGCAAGGAGCTGACCCGCCCTCCTCTTTCGCCCAGGCGGTACCCAGGGGATGCGCCGACAGCGCTGGTGCCCAGGCGGGTGGCGTGGAGGGCCCGGCCAGCTTCCCAGGCTCCAGACACCGGCTCTACGGTTCCCTCCGGGAGCCCTGGAGAAGGCTGCTGAGCCTGCCTCCCTCGCTAGAAGAGCGTAACAGCTCAGCGGCTCCTCAGTCTGTTACACACAGGATCACCACGCTGCCTGGTAATTCCACTCTAGGCGGGTGCTCACGGGAACTGAAAACGGGCTCCAACAGGTGCGTGTACACAGGGGTTCACGGCAGCCAATGTCGCAATAGACCAAAGCAGGAGAAACCAAATTTCCGTCCATGGGTAAGTGGGCAAACAAATCATGGCCTATGCTTGCGGTGGAGTGGTATTTAGCCACAAAAGGGAGAGAGGCACTGATTCACGCTGCAGCATGGATGAACCTCAAAAACATCACAGGAAAGTAAGAGAAACCAGACACGGAAGACCACACGTCGTATGATCCCACTCACACGCAGTGTCCGGAAGAGGCAAGTCCATGGATACAGAAAGCAGGTTAGTGGCCAGAGGAGACAGGAACGGGAGAGGCTGCTCAGTGGGCACGGAGTCAGTCGCCTTTGGTGTGATGAAACGTTTTGGAACTAGAGAGAGGCCAGGCACATGGCACTGTGAATGCACCACTGAACCCGCCACCTTGAAGCGCCTGATTCTATGTGACGTGAATTTTACTTCTAACTAAGCAAATACCGTGAAGAGGGCAGCGATGGCTGGGCCACCCAGGGGTCAGGAGAAGCTATCAGGCACAGAGCTCGACCGACCCCAGGCACATCACACGCACAGAACATTCCGTTAGGTGCGTCCTTGCTTTGTTGGCGTCAACGGCGCTGACCCCTCCCCGAACACCCCCATAGTGCAAAACACCTTCCCTGCCTGCCGGATGCCCATGGGAACAACCACAGGTGCTGGCACAGAGGCTCCCCAAAGAGCAAGAGGACCCCGATAAGCTCCCAGCAGAGCAGAATGCCGGAAGGCGCCGCACCCGGGAGAACTGCTCTGCTCCACACTCCGAGAGCTGACCCCGCTCCAGGACCCTGCCTCCCAGGGAAACCTCCATCGCTGCGGCTGAGCAGGGAGCAGGTGTCAGGCTGACACGACCCAGGCAGACACCCCCCCAAGAGGACAGGCATTGCTATAAATGTCTTCTGTTCTCCAACCCCAGCCCTCGAGGCTAAGGCTGAACCAAGCGGCTGGGCAGGAAGCCCAGTGAAGAAGCAGTGACCTCCGTCCTGCGATGGACCCAATCTCCCAGGACATCACACCTTCCTGCCACGTCTCTGATAAAGCAGCCAGTGCAGCACGGACAGGACTCGAAAGGCAGCCACTCAGCATAACGTCCTCATGTTCACCCAGGCTGGAGAAGGGGTCAGTGCCGCCTTCCTTTCTATGGCTACGTAATATTCCACTGTGCAGACAGATCGCATTTCCTTTATCCATTTCTCTGTTGATGGACACACGGGCTGTTTGCACTCTGGGAGCTTTTGTGAATAATGCTGCCGTGAAGCTGTGTGTCCACGCACTTGTCTGAGCTCCTGCTTTTGTTGTTTTGTGGGCACATATCTAGGAGTGGAACCGCTGAGCCATATGGTAATTCTATGTTTAACTTTTTGAGGAACTGCCCAATCTGTTTTCTCAGTAAAAGAAGCCAGACATGGAAGGTCACTTATTACATGATTCCACTTATGTGACAAATTCAGAACAGGTAAACCCATAGAGACAGGTGGTTGCCGGGGGCAGGGGGAGGGGGATGAGGAGTGAGTTCTTAACGGGTACGGGGCTTGGCTTCAGAGTGATGGACTGTCGCAGAACTAGACAGAGGTGACGGTGGCCCAACACTGTGAACGTACTAACACTACTAAATTGTTCGTTTTAAAATAGCTGATTCCATGTTATGTGAATTTCACCTCAATAAAATCTGTTTAAAAGGCAGCTACTTAAATTCTTCTACCCACAACTGGCAGCCAGGAAGAGGGGCCCGGGGAGGGATGGATGGTGACACTGGCAGGAGGTGATGCCCTCATCACCGCTCCGATGATCCCGCTTCCCAGCGAGCTGCCCTGTGCCACTTAAACCATCCCCGGTCCATTCAGCGGCCAGCTTCATGCTCCTCTCCAATCCCGTTACACAGGAAATTTACATGTGTAATAAAAAGATGCTGTCTTGATGCTAATCTTAGAAAAAGATTTTTTTCTTACATTTGTATTAATTCTCCTTCCCAGGTTTTAATTGAAGAGTGGCTACAGCATCGTGGGGGAGATAAAATTGTACTTCATCTATCCGAGGGCCATGTGGCTTCATTAGAAATGACATTAGTTCCTCATTGAGCAACAATAATAATGTGGAGTTGGAATCCATAAAAAAAAAATGCATTGCCCCAAGGTACAGATCCGTCTGTTTCAATTATGTTCCTACGTGGCCGAGCTCTGGTGTCGCCAATGGAAGGGAAAATGCGGCGTGACGCGGAAAGAGGTAGCCGTCCTTCACTCGCCGTCAGAGCCCATCCGCCCCCAACCCTGGCCAGCTGACTGCATTTCCAGAGCTCACGCACTGAGATGCCAGGCCGCTACGATCTCACCTGCCTCCCCAGCCCACTGGTAGTGACTGGCCTGCGTGAGGGTTGAACAGTGCTGCGGTTGATTATGGATGTCTGCCTTGGGCACGGAGGGCCAGTGCTGTGCCGCGTGGCAGGTTCGTGCCGCTCTCCAAGCCACGCCCCCTACGTGGAAGCCCTGGCTGCGCGCAGTAAGAGGGCACACTAGACACTAGACTTCTTCTCACCCCTTCATGTCCACCGGACTTAACAAGCATCCTGAGTCAGGACCAAATGAGCACTTACCTGCCCCTCGACCAGGCTCTGCGGCAGGGACAGCGGATCCTGCGTGAAAACACAAAGACAGGAAAGGTCGAGTCAGGCCCTGAAACAACCGCTCTGGCTTTGTGTTTCTCTTAGACGCGATAACTGCGTTCCTCAGAAAGGAGCATTTTATTCATTCGTTGCAAAAATATTCACTGAGTGCCTAACACGTGCCAGGCTCCATGCTGGGCTCTGCATGTTTAACAAACAAACAAGATGACAAATCTCTGCCAGGGGGCAGGAGAGACGGGGGAGAACATAGAAAATCAGAAAGCTAATAAATAACACATAAACGAAGATGGCATCAGAGGGCTGTAAGTCCTAGGATGGTAACAGATGAGTTGTGGGGTAGAGAGTGGCTGGTGCTATTTTAGGTTGTAGGGGAGGGAGCACTAAGAGAATGACAAGAAGGGGCCAGACGTATGGAGGGATGGCAGGTGCAAAGGCCCTGGGGCAGGCGAAAGTGGCCAAGGACTAGGAGGAAAGCCATAAACTCCATACTTAGTGACGGGAGAGGCAAAGAGGTGACACCAGGGAGGTGGGCAGGAACCAGATCACGTCCAGCCTTCAAGGTCGGGACACAGAGTCTGGGTGTTTCTCTAAGCAGGTTAGGAAGCCATAGGAAGACAGTCCTGTTTTCTGAAAACACCCCAGCTTCTGAGCTAGGATTCCAGTGGGCATTCATGGAGACCCCTGCTGCCTCCAGAAAGACCTGACTCTACGAGTTCGCTCAGATTTCAGGCCCCCCAGAGATGCAGTGCTCCCTCCTCCCCACCAGGACCCGAACACGGCCAAGCACCTGGGCTGGGTCAGGCTGCCAGCTGCTCCCCTCCCTGAATGCAGCCCCCACGGAGCAGACTGACCCATGCACATCCCTCCTGCGTCTGAGAAGTCTGGGTCCCCTCAGAAGACCCATCCCCAGGTGGGTCTCACAAAGGAGGGCCCTCCAAGCGCGGACGTGTGTGGTGGAGCCCAGGGTCTGCACGCAGGGCTGAGCAGTGCAGATCCAGCTCCCAGGCTCCTGGACCCCAGCCCTCTGCCCGCCTCTCCTGACCTCCGAGCCCTCCCTCTCTGCCTGCTCCCTCCTCTGGGATCGGAAGTGTAACCGAGCTCAGCCCTTCGGCACCCAGAACAGCTCTGTGTTCTGCCATCCTCTGGGACTGCGCTGGACACTGGGACCCACGGTAGGGGGGCACACGTGGACACCATCCCTGCAGTCTTGAGGGGGAGCCGACAGCAGGGAGAGAACCACAGAAACGCAGGCCAGACCACAGCTCTGGCGACGAGGACCCTTCCCCCCCTCATCTACGCCGAGGCGCCTGAGCTCCCCGCCCGTGACGTGTGAAGTCCAGGGTCATTTTACTTTGTCCCTCTGGTAAGACTGGAATTAGTGTGCGTCATCTTTGTTCACAGCGGACAGGTACTCTGCGCACATCAGAAACCCTTCACGTCCGCTCCTGTGGCATGGCTCACGGGGCGGGGGCAATGGCCACATCCCACCACATGTCCGTGAGCGACGGGTGATCTTCGGCGCCAGCGCCGGCGTGGGGAGCCACGCTCCCATTCGCTGCCGGCGGGCATGGATCGCAGCGCCACCCTTCCTGTGGGCGACCAGGCGCCGCCTGCCCCGTCTCACTGTGCATCTCCTGTTCAGCAGAATCGGGTGGACGGCCACAGTCTGTCCTGCCCATCAGGCAGGATAAGCTCAGCGAGGCTGGATGGCTCTCCAAGATAGATGCCTGGCCCTTCTCAGAAAGACAATTAAGGAGCTCAGAGACTTGCTCAACCCGAGATGAAATGTGAGATTAGCAGACGCAGGGCTGCCTATCCGCCCTGCCAACAGGACGTCCCCTCCTCGCAGCACCGTTTGTCAGACACAGCCGAGGACGCCCACTAAACGCGCCGCCACGGCCACCGGGTCTATTTTTGAGATAATTACAACGCTCGGGCTTGGATCCACTTAAAGGCAGACATGCAGGACAAGCAAGGCTTAAGGCGAACTCTGCCCCTTTCTCCTCGGCTGAAAATGTCCCGATAGGCTTTAAAAGGAAGGAAAAAAAGCACATGAAACTTTCATCAGAGCCTGGTACGTTGCTGCAGGAGCTTCGGGACCCGAAGTTCCAATTCTGAGCAGGGCTTAGCACGGTAATTAGGCACCCGCCCTCCGTGCCAGCCTGCTGGACTCCTCGGCCATCCCTCGGTTCTCCAAGTCTGGGCACGAGTGACTCAGGGGCAGAGGGAAGAGTGGAAGAGAGAAAGAGAAGGAGAGAGGTTCAAGGAGGGGCAGAGAGCACAGGGTTCAGGGCAGCCTTGCCAAGCCTCTAACTGCACTCTTGAATTAACAAACCGCTCACCTCTGCAAAGGTTCGGATGTTGCTATTCCATGCACTGCTATGAGAGATGCTCCTGTTCCCTGCAGGCGTAGCCTTGCAAACAGCAAGACCACAATGGGGTTAAGTCACCCGGGAGCCAGCTTTCTCTTTCCCCCTCCAGCCTGCAACCTCCTAGAGGACACAGCAAGGATGCAAAACCACCGGAGTCCCTCAGAAGGGACCTGGCTTGCAAGCAGCTACTCCACCCCTCTCCCCAGTAAGGAAAAGATGAGAAAGGAAGCATTTCCGCCAGCACGCCTTTCCTTGTCACCCATTTTGTGAGCAGGATTTCTACCCTGACGTCTGAGCATGTCCCTTCCACCACCCCAACCCTGATGACAAGCGACAACGTTTGTCATCACTACGACACAGTGCCCAGGTGGTGCACCCCAGGCGACGTGCTTCGCCCCAGCCATGGGATTAGAACTTGGGTTTATCTCCATGCTTTGCCTTTGTGCCTTCCTTGTAGGAGACTCTCCACAAGTCAGAGGCAGCCTCCTTGCCTTGGGGAGCATTAGCATTACTTTAGCAGGAATGAGAAGAGAAAGAAACAGTGTTCGGTCTTGTTGATATCCAAGGGAGGCCACAGAGCATGCCTCGCCCTGCACAGCAGACCACGGCGCCCGTGGTGAGACGCACTCGTCACCAGCTGGGAAGAGCCTCCCACAGACAGCAGCCGCCCGGGAACTGTCCAGGGTCCGGGAGGATTCCTGCTGAGCCCCAAGCCTTGGCGGAGCCCCAGCAAAAGCCTCCCCTTTCAATGGCACCCCTTCCTTTTTCAAAGGAGACTTAGAGGCCCCTTAAAAGACGGGGGCAGGAGTTGCAGTGGTGCAGACAGGATAGGGGTGAACTCCACCCCACTCTTCATGAATTAAAACATTGAGTCCTCACGGCAAGACCACAAGAGAGGATATTATGACGATTCCTGCTTCACGGACAGTGAAAACCGGGCAGTAACACTCTCAGGGGCCCAAGAGTCAGTGAGGTGGGACTCACACTTCCCGTCTGATTCCGACTCCAAGACCCCTCTTTGCCCACCAATTTTCCTATATAAATGGAGGGTCACGCTTGGCGCTATACAGAAACTAGGACACCCACTTGCCCTCAGGGAGTTTCCAAGTCACCCAGGAAGGCAAAACTCAGAAAACCACCAAACGCTAACTGCGAGATGCTGGCTAGACACACAACAGGAATTCGGAGGACAGAGGCGGAAGGGGCTGGGGGACATCTGTGGCATTGCCAGCTGGGGCAGGATGAGCAGACTGGGGAGGACCAAGGAGATGGGGCCACCGATGGAGACTTGAGACCCAGGGTGTCTTGGGTCGCTGTGTGGAGAGCTGCGAGAGCCAGAGAGGACAGAGCGTGACAGGTCCATGCAAGTGCCCACCCACGGCCGCCCCGCTGCACCCTGCTGTGCAGAAAACACATACTTGCCGCTCCCAGCTCCTCCCGCCCCAACCCCGCCACAGGGGAGTCTGTCTGTTCAGGCCAATCACAGCCCGGTAGGAGGGATCCTCAGACCAAACAGAGGAAAACTGAACATGACAGTGTGGGAAGGAAGCTATGGAACATCTCAGCAGGTGAGACTGGACCGCACTTCGTCGTAAGGAACTGGGAGTGAGAGAAGGCAGGAGCAGCGAGTCTGGGGTGTCCGGGGGCAGCAGAGATTAAGCTGTTGGCAGCAGGGATGGAGAAAGGGAGACAGATGCCAGAAATAGTTTAGAAATAGAATCAAGAGGACTTGCAGGTAGATCATGGTACGTATGCACTCGTGTGTGTGTGTGTGTGTGTGTGTGTGTGTGTGTGTGTGTGGTGTGTGCGCACGTTGAGAATCCGGGGACAGGGTAATATCATGACCCCTGAACTGCTTTTCTGCTTGAGGGGGTGATACTGATTACTGAGCTGGGGAAGATCTGGGGGAAGGAAAAATTGGGGGGTGATAAGGAAATGTTGGGCAGACACAAGACAGACAGACACGTGACATTTGAAATGTCCTTAAGACATCCATTTAGAGAGATCAAGAAAGCAGCTGGACACACGGGTTTATGACTCGGATGAGAGGTGCAAACTGAAGCATGACCCTGGGGACCTGAGACAGCTTTCTAGCTCATTTAGCAAAGTGCTAGGGTTTTCTTCTCTGTATCAGAATCCACTTGGGGCCCCACCCAACCCCATCACATTGCACAGGGATGCAACAAAACCTTGGGACCCACCCGGATAGGTGACAGGTACCACGCAGGTGGGACAGGGAACAGCTGATCAGAGACACAGGCGAGGCCCTTAACATAGGGGACCAGGTTGTACCTGAAGACTCAGTGTCACACCTGGCCTAGACACCAATGCGTGTCTGCATGTGGCCTCTGAGCACTGGGGCACTACAGATCATGTGACATTACTGCCTAGAATGTGGAGACCCCATCCTCAGGAAAAGGTGATATTAACCAGGGACTCTGAGACAGTCACCCAGAGGTCGGGGCATGGTCTACACCAGGGGCCAGGGATCTCCCTGGAGGGAGCATCACAGCTGTCCCGGCTTTTCAGAGACCCAGGATATGGGACACATCACACAGGCAAAGAGTGCAGAGAGGGAAGCATCTCGGTGGAGAGAAAGAGCCTGGGATGGTCAGAGCCAGGTGGTCCCAGCTGCGGCCACTAGACCAGGAGGAGATCCATCAGCAGAGGGGTCATGTCTGTCTTGATCTCTGCTATATGTCCAGACATGCCTATTTCTGGCACCCATGAGGAACTCAGTAAGAACCAGCAATATGGATGTGTGGGAGGAAGGAAGGAAGGAAGGAAGGAAGGAAGGAAGGAAGGAAGGAAGGAAGGAAGGAAGGAAGGAAGGAAGGAAGGAAGGAAGGAAGG